>VKOC01018957.1:0-51334 GCA_009364415.1 Spea multiplicata | reverse complement strand
TAAATACTTACCTAGACTTATAAGTCGGACATATGACCCTGATAGTATATATTATTTTCACTTCACCTTGATCTCCCCCTCCTGGGGATGTTCAGAGCACAGTAACTCAAAGTCTGATTTCGGATAGATCGCCGAAAAAATACACAATCAACACACTGATTATATATTAATTTTATTCTATTTTATCTATTATCTCGCCACCCTCCGGACACGAAAATCGCTGAGGTGGACGAAAAGTTACCGGAGAGGACGAAGCGACCCCTTGCAGTATTGAGAACGGGAATCCCATCCACATCGGCTATAGAGGAAACCAGGGAGACGCGGCTAGACACGGCAACGTGCAGTTCCGGATTCCAAACAGACGCACGGAACCATTATTCCGCGAATACGAAGTCCGGGGAAGTATTTAAGAAAGGACTCCACGGACAAATACACAAACCTCCTGAGGAAGCCACGAGATATTGGCGAAACGCGTAGAGGATTTTTTACAGGACATTGAACCTTTTTCATTACTTTTTATTAACTTTTAATCATTTTTATTTACCTATCCGTTTTAGAGATTTTTAAATATCCACCCGTTTTCTTGGTATATTTACTAATTTTTTTATGTATTAATTACCACCATCCATTTTTAGCATTTAAGGGCTTAGTCCCATAATAAATTATTTTTCATCTTGGCATATTTTTTCATTTTGACACATTTGCTCTATATCTTATCAACATATACATGTAACATCACTACACTTGGAATATCATTTGGCACTTGCACTTTTTGGCGAATACAGCCAGTGGAACCCCGGGGACTCACCTCACCAGGATCAAAAGATCTTGTAACTTAAGAAAAACCAGCTTTGGAGCGACCAGCACAACTCCAGAACACACTATGAACAAGCGGGAATTATCTACCCAAATGTGAGTGCATTCCATCTTTGCGTGTATAGTATTATAGAAAGATATCATTCTATGGTACATTTCTGTTTTGCATGTTTCACGATATAAATGGACTGACACCACACATCAAGAAGTTGATTCTGGAAGCCTTAAAGGTCTTTTTTATTGTGAGTGTAACCTTTGGAGTATACCCGGGGATACCATAAGAATTTGAACATACTACACCATATATTTTTTTCTTTTTTTCTTTCTTTTGTCTTATCTTTTGGAGTTATATCAGATCGTGTATTACGAGCGCCCCTAGACAGAAGTCTGATTTGTTCTATTGTTCCAACATTCTGTGGAGGATGTTTAAAAGGTGGCTGCTGTAGTGCCCGATTGATCGAAAAAAGGGAAGTATTTACTGTTTCAATTTTATTATTTTTCCACAACGGTTGACTCGTGGTTTCCAAATTTCTTTCTGTTCACATATTTGATTCACTCCACACGGAACCACAGTTACAATATAAGATTCACACGATTTAGATGGCACATTCATCATATTCCTTCTCCGCATGGAGAGAGGAAAGAACAAAAAAATTGGATAATATTTTCTCACAGACACCAGTTTACCAAGAATCAAATAATTTTTTGTTCACTAAATTAGAAAGACTAAGGGAAAAGGAAATTAAGAGGTGGTGGGAAATTACGTTTCTAGACCAATACATAAAAACTAAAAATATACCTAGGGGACTACGGATTAACAAGTCCCCAGCTTTTGGCCTTGATAATCAAGATTTTATGCGGGAATGGGATAACATTCTGGATGAATGTTCGTTTAACTTGATGAGACTCATAGTGGCCCAACAGAAAGAACAACTGAGTAAGATTGAGGAAGATATACACATAGTAGAGGAAGAAATTAGGGTTCAAGCAGACCCAGTAACAATTAATGCCAAACATAAAGATATCGAAACCAGAATTAATAAACTAGAGGGAGAAATTATTGAGAATAAAAAAAGAAAATTTTTTAGAGATAAATGGGAAATGGAAAAAGGTATACATAAAGTATCTAAGACTTTTAACACTCATACTTACATTAACCACTCGAATCCCAGCAGACAAGGTTTTATTGGGCATAGATCAAGACCTCTCACCAGGGAATATACATCCAATAGGGATTTTACCCCCAATCCACCCAATTCCTCCCATTCCACAAGACCATACCAAAGAGATTATACAACCTCTTATAGAACCAATCCAAGATCGCATTATAGAAATTACACTACTGCTTACAGATCTAACCTAAGAAGCTCCCCCCACTCTAGAAGACCGTATAATGGGGACTATAGAACACGATCTCCCTCTTGGCAACCTAACCCCTCTTCATATAGAGATGAAATAAGGGAACCACCTAGACCCAAATTGGATAGCACAGACTTAACTAAGGAAGATTTTTTAGACAGGGAGCTATCCCGAAAAGGGGGCACAAAAAGGAAGGATTCACCACCCAAGAAGGAAACACGGGAATTAAGGAACCGCCTTGTCCCCATAGAACAGAACCCGTGGAAAAGGGGAAGATTCCAAAAACAATCAGGGGACAAAGAGGAGGAAGAAAGAAGGTGAACCATTCAAAGGAGTTAACACCTGAAGAGGGAGGGATCATCAATATTTCTACTGTAGATCTCACACAAGATGAAATCAAACTATTGAAAAAAGGACTGAAATTTGCACCTACTAAAGGCCCTAACCATTTTGATCTTTTTATGGATGCCCAAAGATATCTTAGAAAATTAATGATAAAAAGATTTTTCAACAGAAACGACAAATCTTTACAAGATAATATACGGAGGGATAACCCGACTAATTCAGAAACCTTTCTGCATACACCACTCAGACCAAAGTCGAAATTTTATCCACAGAGTGAGAAAAGTGAGCACTTGGAAGTATTTACAGATCTAGTTTTAAGAGATCTGGAGAACCTAAAAGAAAATAAAAAATCCTCAAATCTAAACCAAAGGGAGAGATTAGCACTAAAATCTTTAAAAAATAAACATGAGTTAGTGGTTAAACAAGCAGACAAAGGGGGAGCAACGGTCATAATGAATCGCACATATTATATCCAAGAAGCTAATAGAATCCTAGGAGATAAGAACACGTATAAAAAGCTCAAAGGGGACCCAACGAAGGAATTTAGTGTACAATTACACAAAATACTCAATAAAGGCCTCATAGGAGGGGTCTTATCAAAACAAGAGTTTGAATATTTAAAGAAAGAACACCCTAAAATAGCAGTCTTTTATTTTCTTCCCAAAGTACACAAAAATCTAAAGGAACCCCCAGGAAGACCTATTATTAGCGGACTTGATTCCCTCACCTGCAACACGTCAGAATACGTTGATCACTTCTTACAGAAATATGTAGTTCAAACCCCGGCTTTCTTAAAAGACACCCCACATTTATTAAATACATTAAAAGACATAAAATGGACACAGGGTTGGATATGGGCAACACTAGATGTTACCTCTCTATACACAGTAATAGAACACCAAAAAGGTATACAAGCGATTAATAATGTTCTATCCCGAGACCCAGAAATGCACCCGACTCAAAAAGATTTCATTTTAGAATGTATTGATTTCATATTAAAATTTAATTACTTTTGGTTCGAAAACGATTTTTATCTACAACTTTGTGGCACAGCCATGGGCACCAGGTTTGCACCGAGCTACGCCAACTTGTTTGTAGCAGAGTGGGAAAACCAATGCATTTGGAATAACAACCCCCACGGTGCAAACCTGGTGCTTTGGAGAAGGTTCATAGATGACATCTTGATCATATGGGGAGGCACCCTGGAACAATTAAACACTTTCATAACATACACAAATAATAATGATTACAATCTACAATTTACTTCCAATATACAACAGACACACATACAATTTCTTGATGTAGAATTATATACAGAGAATAATGTAATTTGCTCCAGAAACTTCATGAAAGCTACCGATAGAAATGGTTACATTGAATACACCAGTTGCCATCATCCAGTATGGTTAAACAACATACCAAAGGGTCAATTCATGAGAATTAAACGTAACTGTTCCAAACAAGAAGATTTTCTTCAAAAGGCAGATGAGATCACACATAGATTCTTAGAGAAAAATTACCCCACTGAGAGGTTAAAAAGCAGCCTTCAGCAGGTAATACAGATGGATAGGAGTAAGTTATTGGAAGGGAAAAAGAATAAAGAGGCCTTGGATAAGAAAGATTTTAGTTTTTCTTTTTTTACGAGATATAATTCACAGGCACACCCTATAAAAAGAATAATAGGAAAACATTGGCATGTCCTGAAAGGAGATAGTGTCTTAGGACAACTAATACCAGACAAGCCACAAGTCATCTACAAGAGAGCGGACACTCTTAAAACGATCTTAGCTCCAAGTGTGCTACCGAAAATCAACAAACCACAGAATACGGATAATTTCTTAGGGTCCAGACCGATGGGGTTTTTTATCTGTGGGCATTGCAAGATGTGCACACATCTTCCTAAGAAAATTAATAGTTTCACATGTTACAACACAGGCACTGAATATAAGATCAAACACTTTATCAACTGCAACTCAAAGAACGTGGTATATCTTTTGGAATGCAATTGTGGTCTGCAATATGTAGGAAGGACGATTAGACCACTTAAAGAACGGGTTTTAGAACACCTAGGAAATATAAGGAACAAGAATATCAAGCACAGTGTGCCCAAACACTGTAATTCATGCCCTAAATTTTCTTTAGAAACATTTAAAATCATCGGCATAGATTGGGTCTCGCCCTATTGGCGAGGGGGCAATCATATCGAATATCTGTCCAAAAGAGAGACAGAATGGATTTTTAAGTTAAAAACATTTAAGAAGGGGGGCTTAAATCTAGAAATTGATATTTTGTCTTTTATTTAATTGCACACTTACATTCATTACCCCCGTTCATCATGTGATTTATCTTAACCTTGATTTTTCCATTTATCCTTTCATCTTTCATTTTCTACACCTTTATTTTACCTTATATTTTTACTCTTTTGTGTCCATAACATATCCACCACTTACATGTTTACCCATTAATAAATACTTACCTAGACTTATAAGTCGGACATATGACCCTGATAGTATATATTATTTTCACTTCACCTTGATCTCCCCCTCCTGGGGATGTTCAGAGCACAGTAACTCAAAGTCTGATTTCGGATAGATCGCCGAAAAAATACACAATCAACACACTGATTATATATTAATTTTATTCTATTTTATCTATTATCTCGCCACCCTCCGGACACGAAAATCGCTGAGGTGGACGAAAAGTTACCGGAGAGGACGAAGCGACCCCTTGCAGTATTGAGAACGGGAATCCCATCCACATCGGCTATAGAGGAAACCAGGGAGACGCGGCTAGACACGGCAACGTGCAGTTCCGGATTCCAAACAGACGCACGGAACCATTATTCCGCGAATACGAAGTCCGGGGAAGTATTTAAGAAAGGACTCCACGGACAAATACACAAACCTCCTGAGGAAGCCACGAGATATTGGCGAAACGCGTAGAGGATTTTTTACAGGACATTGAACCTTTTTCATTACTTTTTATTAACTTTTAATCATTTTTATTTACCTATCCGTTTTAGAGATTTTTAAATATCCACCCGTTTTCTTGGTATATTTACTAATTTTTTTATGTATTAATTACCACCATCCATTTTTAGCATTTAAGGGCTTAGTCCCATAATAAATTATTTTTCATCTTGGCATATTTTTTCATTTTGACACATTTGCTCTATATCTTATCAACATATACATGTAACATCACTACACTTGGAATATCATTTGGCACTTGCACTTTTTGGCGAATACAGCCAGTGGAACCCCGGGGACTCACCTCACCAGGATCAAAAGATCTTGTAACTTAAGAAAAACCAGCTTTGGAGCGACCAGCACAACTCCAGAACACACTATGAACAAGCGGGAATTATCTACCCAAATGTGAGTGCATTCCATCTTTGCGTGTATAGTATTATAGAAAGATATCATTCTATGGTACATTTCTGTTTTGCATGTTTCACGATATAAATGGACTGACACCACACATCAAGAAGTTGATTCTGGAAGCCTTAAAGGTCTTTTTTATTGTGAGTGTAACCTTTGGAGTATACCCGGGGATACCATAAGAATTTGAACATACTACACCATATATTTTTTTCTTTTTTTCTTTCTTTTGTCTTATCTTTTGGAGTTATATCAGATCGTGTATTACGAGCGCCCCTAGACAGAAGTCTGATTTGTTCTATTGTTCCAACATTCTGTGGAGGATGTTTAAAAGGTGGCTGCTGTAGTGCCCGATTGATCGAAAAAAGGGAAGTATTTACTGTTTCAATTTTATTATTTTTCCACAACGGTTGACTCGTGGTTTCCAAATTTCTTTCTGTTCACGGATTTAATTCATTGCCTGGTGCCCACATTCGTCTTCACTCTTTCACACTCTCATTCTTGTTCACTCTTACACTCTCTAAATGCTTTTTCCAATAAAAGTGAAAAAAGGTGCTTTTTAAAAAAATCTTCACTGTATTTTATTATTTTTTTATTAGATGATATGATAATAAAAAATGGTATCTGGGGGTTTACTAAATGAGAGAGAAGAAAATTACAGGTAAACACGAGCACCACAAAAGTTTTAAACCAACCTTGGCCTTGAAAGGGTATAAAAAATTAAAAACAGCCTGGTCTTTAATGGGTTAAGCTTAAAAGGCATACAGTTTTTGTAACTACAACTATATTAGCTCCAAATAATAGGACTCACTGGTTTCAGAACAGTTTCAAGAGATATTCCCTGTAAATAAAATGTTAATTCACAGTACTATGTATAACAAATAGCCGTGAAATTAATGCATATACTAGATATTAGCTGCTTACAATACTTATCTGAGAAAAATAATCTACTTCTAATAGCAAAACTATTTTTCATAGATAACCAAAATACACATTTACTGTTTCAATATGGCATCAGTTACTTGTACACCCATTTCTGATAGTAGTATCCATTATTTCCACCATTGGCAGTAAACAAGTTAACTTTTTTATTCATTTCAAAGTAGAATTGCAGGTTAAGAAAAGGCGAGACACATTAATTAGAGGTGGTAAGATAAATTTTACTGTACTAGTGTATTACAATGTTACCTATAACATGCAATATAAGAACAACCCACAAGTAATCAACTCTTCGACTTTCACTTGTCCACTCCTTTTGGATAACAAATTTCTTGCCCTGCCATTTCGAAATTTAGAGGGGTTTTTCCATTTCGAAATGTATTATCAATCACCCTCACTTACGTTCTCTCATGCTCTCTTTAAATGTCTCCCTATCTTCTTCGCTGCCACTTCTGTGCCCTTGCCTCCTCTTCCATAGCCCCTCATTCACAATTCATAATATGAACGGTCAAAAATGAGGAGGACCCCAACGAAACAAACAACATTGAAGCAGAGAGGTTTGAATTTTCTCTAAGAAATGGAGGTGTTTGATTAATTGATCCCTCAGAGCAGCTGCAGTAGTAGCAGGTTACTGGGAGTAGGTTGACACAGTCAAATATCCAGCCCTCTGTACAGGACAGTGAATTTCCCACAAAATTAGAAAAATTCCTCGGAGTAAGGAAGGAACTTGAGCTGCAGGAGCAGACGCAGAGCAAGGCAGAGAGCAGGCACCGGCAGACAGAAAGAATGAACTCCCCCTCATATTAGGAACAAGAACAATAATTGATTCACTGGAGTAAAGAAGGGCATCGATGAACAGGGCAGGACACAGAGCAGCACAGGCCAAGCACTGACAGACGCATATGATACCCCCATGTTAGAAAAAAGTAAGAATTGATTACCCAGTGTAAAGAAGGGCATTGATATGCAGGGGCAGGGGACAGGGCAGACCACCCGCAGGTAGACAGACACATCTAACTACAAGACTGACTCCCCCATATCAGATCAGCGTGATAGAGGCATCGCACTCCCACCGTAGAATTTCCTGTGTTTATCTGGGTGCTGGTCAGATTCTATGCAGTGTGGACTCCAGGGTTGGCTTTTATCTATACATTTAATACTGAGTTTTGATGTGAATTCCAATTGATCTATACCTGCAAAACTGGGTTTGTGTGTTATTCTGTTGATCCATATCTGCTATGCTATGTTTCCATACGTTATTTATGTATACCTGCAAATACAGGGTTTGTATGTCTTATTAACTTGATCAATACCTACAATGCTGTTTTCATGGGTTTATTTGATCTATACCCTCTGAGTTTACATGTGATTTCCAGTTGATCTATACCTGCAATGCTGGGCTTGTGTGTTCTGTTGATCTATACCTGCAATGCAATGTTTCCACCTGCAAATACAGGATTTGTATGTCTGATTATATGCCTTCAATGCTGAGTTCACATGTGAATTTCAATTGATCTATACATGCAAAGCTGTTTTTTGTGTTAATGCGTTGATCTATACCTGCTATGCTATGTTTCCATACATTATTTGTGTATATGTAAGGTCTGTATGTCGTATTCAGTTGATCTATACATGCAAGTGCTGTTTTATGTGTTGTTTCTTTGACCTATACCTATTTTTAGGTGCAGGAGCGGAGGGAGCAATTGCATGCTAGATGTCTGAGCGATTGTAGGAGAGGTTGGGAGCGTAGAGCAGGGCAGGCAGCGGAGGAGCAACAACGAGAGACGAGCTGGGTCAGAACAGGAGAGGTAATCTAAGTCCAAAGAACAAAGCAGAGGTCAGGAGGTCAATCACGAAGAAAGGGCAGGATAAATGAGGACTGGGTCAGAGCAGGACAAGAGGCACTAGAGAGCTCAATAACTAAGCCCAGACTGGAAGGCGTGCAGGGTTTTTATATCCCACAGGTAGGGTTCCTCCCATTGACTCACAGGTGTTACAACCTGTGAGCATACCCGGACTGGGACAAAAAATAGGCCCGGGCATTTCAGACTGAGCAGCCCATTTTTTATGAAAAAACATATATGTACATACATATACATAATAGAGGAGCGTCCAACCTGCGGCCCTCCAGCTGCTGCAGGACTACATCTCTCATACTCCTCAGCCAGCCCTTTAGCTGAGAGAGCATTATGGGAGATGTAGTCCTGCAGCAGCTGGAGGGCCACAGGCTGGACACCCCTGACATAATACTTGGTCATTCAACATGGGAAACCTGAAGCCACAATTTAGTGCGACTAATCCTTGAAATAAATATTATAGAGTAAATAACACAATACCTTATCTTTTCCACTAAATGATTTCAGAGCCTTGAATGTTTTGTCCCCTGAAGTCACTACAAATTCAGGAGGGCATTTTATCTCTGGATAAGTAAAAATGAAATACCGGTAGTTCCTAGTGTAAATTAAGGACACTGACATCCAAACACACACACACCAGGACAGGCTCTTCCACACCGACATCCAAACACACACACACCAGGACAGTTAAAGAAAGAAGAAATGGTTCAGAACTCAACTCCCAGGAAGCTGCAAGCTAGCAGGAAAAAGGGAAAAACAAAAACAGAAAGCATAACAAAAATAGCAACGTTTCAGCCAAACAGGGCCTTTTGAGCTTGACAAATGCCCTGTTTGGCCGAAACGTTGCTTTTCTGTTTTGCTTTCTTTGAATAAAGTAACCTAAGGATTGGAAGCTGATTGTAGTGCTGGAGTTTTTTCTGTGTTCGTACACACACCAGGACAGGCTCTGCCACACCAACACCCAAACACACACACACTAGAGACAGGCTCTGCCACACCGACACCCGAACACACACATCAGGAACAGGCTCTGACTGACCCAACCACACACCAGGACAGGCTCTCTCACACCGACCCCACACACACACCAGGAAGGCTCGTACAACACCACACACACAAACCACCAGCTCTGCCACACAACACCCAACCACACACACCAGCTCTGTCACACCAACACCCATACACAAACACACACCAGGACAGGCTCTACAAAACCGACACCCACACATACCACGACAGGCTCTGCCACACCGACACCCAATCACAAGCTCATGAGGGGAACAAAAAGGGTGGTTAAGGGTCTATTTGGATAGGACAGTAAAGATATAGGGGGACACGGATTTGTCTGTAGGTCAAGGTCAGAAGTATAATGGGTGTTATCTATTATAATTCAGAGTTAAATCATGTGATTTAGCAAATTCACAGAATTCATGAAAAGTCATGAAAAGATTTACAAAGTCATGAAGCAGACAAAAATGAAGCAAAAAGATTTGAAATTCATGGAACACTTCACTTTTCACACACACTCCTTCACTCTCTCTCACGTTCACTAAGCGTTTCCCTTCCTTCTTTGCCGACCACATCCGCTTCTGCATCTTCTTGTTCTTCATTTTCTATCTTCTCTCTTGTATCTTCATCCACATCTCCGTTGACATAACCTGGCATAAACATTATATTCTACATTTTACGACCCTCGCTGAGATAAACTTCTCCTGTCTGGCTGGGCCATCATTTTAATTAGGACATACCTGTATCTAGTTTTACCAAGAACGTTTTTGTTCCTAGCATAAGAAAGAATATAACTATTTATGTGATTTTGGAGAAAACAAGATGACTCTGACTCCATTTTGCTTTTATTTGAGGTGTACTATGCTTAGAAATACAACATACATATTTTTCTGGCATAAAATATCTGTCAATATGTTACTTCACATCACATTAAATTCATATATATCTTTTAACTGTTTATTTCATATCACAGACTCTGGCAGAATCTTACCTACCATGTTCCATCTTGAATAATTAAATTCAAGTGGTAAACAGGATGTCAAAAGTATGCAACATCTGGGGGAAAAACTGAAAAATGCTTATTATTGCCTAAACTTTTATTAACATCAATCATATAAAAGTTAGTTTATCTGTAGCTTGTTAATACACCCAGGCACTAATTATCTCTCTACAAGCTTGGGAAATTGAATATAATTTATAGTTATTTTTTTGGGGGGAAAACATGTGAAAGCAGAAGTTAAAAAAAGAAATAATTTGCAATGCAGTTTGTGTCCTTCAAACTAAATTGTATGAAATGATCTGAGAGCCCCTAGCATTCATATGACCTTGTAGTTTTGAAGTTTATCACAAGATAAACATAAGTCTTACCAAAGTGTCAAATCTCTAATCAATAAATGGACAAATACATGAACTGAGTGTCTCCAAGGAAGAAACATTGACAAAATACACACATGGATTCAGGGCCGATTCAAGGCTCTGGTGGGCCCTGGGCAAACAATATAATAGTGGTCCCCCCTCCTGTACTGTAGTAGGTTGGGGCAGGTGCTGTAATGGAGAATAAAGGGGCTATAGGTGGGGGGACAGGGCTTGTAGTGGGGGGACAGGGGGCTTGTAGTGGAGGGCCCACTAGCCCTGTTCTCCCCACTACTAGCCTATATCCCCCCACTATAGGGAAAATTAGTTGATTATAAAATGCACAACATTTATTAAAAAATAAATTGTATTTAAACATACCTGGTGCTGGCTGCAGCTTACTCTGAGTTGGTGTGAAGGAGAGTTGAGAAGTCTCTCCTGATTGGCTGAGACCTCCTTCACTCATACTCCTCATTGAGACTGCCCAGGACCCAGGATTTAAAGTCCCCTTGTGGGACTGTCCCGGGCAATCCGGGACATGTGGTCACCCTAGCCCCAAACCGGCAGTATGACTGCTAGTGGGCCCCCCAAGGTTAGTGCCCAATACTCTATAGTTTTCATATTGTGACATTAACTTTTTTAAAGTTTTGCATGTGGAATATATTAATTGATTTCCTATAACCTATACAAAAAGTAGACTTTCAGTAGTGCATTATTTTTGGGCTCTATAGGGGATAAAAATGGGATATGTACACAAGGTACCTTAGTAAACAAATGGAAAATCCTGTGCTGCTATGTCCAAAAGCACTCCCGCTCCAATGAGTGCACAATAACACATTAATCCAAGAAAACAAAACCCAGCGCTCCAGGGACATGTTTAATAAGTGTGATGACCGACAAGGTAGAAGGGTACACACACCTCTTTATCAATGTTCACGACAGCCAAAGTAGAAAAAACAAACAAACTCACTTAAATAGTCTGCCTAATGATTAGGCCATGCCTACTCACAAAGTAAAACCTCTATATATACACATAATAATACAAAAAATACAAGGGCCATGAGCACTGGCATAGTGAAGTAGTTGCTTATTATTAATAAAAAAACGTGGCTTGAACACAATGCTCTGTAACTATATCTGTTTGCAAAATAGGTTGCCATAGCAACCATGACGCTAAACTACAAAGAAGCGAGGAGAAGATCTGTAGAGGGAAATAGATACAAACAACAATATGTATTAGCTAAGGGTCAGGATGCTAATCACAGCAGTAATGCTTACACTAATGGAAAATTACATTAAAATAATCATAAAAACATAAACAAGTACAAAATAATGCACAATAAAAAAAGGAATTAAACATCTCAAAGGTACTGCTCACTCACCTGCTGGTGGGTACCCTCTAAAGGGGGGAAAAGGAGAAGAAGCATTGCCAATCCAATTTTTTGTTAAAGCCATATAGGCTAATGGTATCTAAAAGGTACATCCAGTATACCTCTGTGGTGACATAGCAAGTGTTGTTGTCAATGTTTTTGCCAGTTGAACTCTTCCTTGTAACACGTCTTTTGATATGTTAACAAGGGCGCACCTACAGTGATTCAATATGCCTGTTGAATGCAAAATCTTAGTTCAGTCTCTCTCTGCCCACCATCCTGCATGGATGGGGTAATCGGTGGCGTGCTGGGTTATGTTGGACCTTTAGGTTGCAGGTTAGTCTTGGAAAGTGTTGGGCTGTCACTCATTTATTGTATGTTACTATGTTTTTGTCTCTTATTAAATATCTGTTAACGTTTGTGTTATATATTTATATTTGGTTTAAACACCAGAACCTCCTGTTGTAACAGCAACCTACCACGGTTGCCTCCTCTACTCAATGGAGGGACATGCTGTAAAAGTTGTCCTGTGTGTGTGTGTCTGGGTGTCGGTGTGGCAGAGCCTGTCCTGGTGTGTATTTGGTCATCTGTTTCCTGGCACTTACTTACTGTAGGAATAAATTGAACTATATTATTTACTTCAATCTGCATATTTTATCAAAAAGAATCAGTGGTACTAAATTGTGGCTTCAGGCATCAAATGTATGATTACTTTTTTAGTGTACTGATGGACTCCCAATCCCATCACATAAGACTCTATCTTATTCTATCTGCCTCGCACTGATGTAATCTTTATCCAGTAAACATGGATTGCGAGGAGTTTAGATTCTGTCTATTGTATTTATTTCCATAAAAAGACCACCAAAATCCTCAGCACCAGGCCCAAGATGCTCTAAATCCGGCCCTTCCCCAGTCAATACCCACGGTGTGCGCCAGCCAGCCTGAATCCAGCCTGTACTCACAGTGTGCTCCAGCCTTGTGCAGTTTTATTTTGCTAAACTTATTTTAAATGGTTTGTGGGCTGACTTTGTTCAACTGTTTAAGTAATTTAGTATTGATAGAATGACATATAAAAGTTGATAAAAAAACTGTCCACTATTTTTTCATTATTGCCAAATTAGCCCTTTATTATAAAGCTAAAACGCCCTCCTGGATTTGTAGTCACTTCAGAGTACAAAACGTTCTAGGCCAAGAAGTCAGTGTGAGGAAAAGTAAAGGTTTTGTGGTGGGGTTACGAGGGCCCACTTCTGAGCTTACTATATGAGTAACTTAGAGGGCTGGGGAGGGGGGTTATAGCTTGTGACAAGATGATGGCTTGCAGAGATTTTATGGTGTTACAGGAAAGTTAGAAAGAAAAAAAAGATAAATTAAAGAGTGGGCTCAGAGGTTTAACCTATACATTTGCATAGAGGAACCTGTGAGTTGAAAGGCTTTATCTCAATTCACTTGCAGATTCAGAGTAAAGTGAATAAAGCCTCTTACTGTCACACAAAAATCAGACCAAATTCTGCACTAAGGGCCGTAGAAAACAGTATGAGTAATAAAATACTGCTCTGATTTATGAAATCAGTAATGAATTTTAATCTCAAAAACTCACAGTATTGGATAATTTTGCTGTCTATACTTTGACCATTGCAAATGTACATCACATTTCATTCTGGAAATAGTTACAGCATCAAATATTATTTCACAGTCGCCAGGTCATAGGAAAACTACTTGCTTTTTTTTTCTTGCTGTGAAATTTATAAGCCCATTTTACACAAGAGACTGTTTGGTCGTTTCAAATGTATTGTTAAGTAAGATTGTAGTCATGACCTTGATATTGTATAGTTCAGAACAAACTATTGATTTTGTTTTCTTTATCTAAAGGTATTTTTTTAGGATTCTTTGTTCATTTAAAGTTGACATGTATTGTTGTTAGCAGTGTCAATCATGCATTCTTTACATGCATCTCCTTGTTTGTTAACAAATACATGAGGCATACATTGATATATTTTAAGGAGAACCAGATTAAGTAACAAGCTATGCAGTGTCTTGAATAACTCACATTATTCTCAGAATAAATATTTAATACTTTAGATACAATTAGCCATATTTTTATTTAATACATGTGGTATTAGTTTGCTCTGTAGACTTCTATTTACCCTCTTGTGAATGAGTGAATTAATGAGTATGTGTGTGATAGCATGGGAGCAAAGATGACACAGCAAGGCTCTTTGGGGCAGAGATGGCACAGGGAGGCTGTTTGGGGTCAATAAATGGCACAGGGAGGCTGGCCTTCATTGGTTAATGCCAGAAGAGGCCCCTGCGGGCGACCAGTAGAGTTGCTCTTGCGGACCTTTAACTCCTGGAGACGGAAGACCAATGGTTTCCAAAGATTCTGCGTCAGGAGGTAAAGGTCTGTAAAAGTGACTGTTGGTCGCCAGTAGGGAGCTCCTCTGGCATCAACCAATGCTGGCCTTCATTGGTTGGTGTCAGAGGAGCCCCCTAGCGGAGACAATAGAGTCTCTCTTACGGACCATTAAAATTTAAATCCTGGCGCCGGAGCAACTTGGGCTGGGGAGAAAAGTCCCCTTTGCTAGGTGACTAAAATTCCTGTTCCTCCAAGGCCAAGTTGCTCAGAGTTGTCTCAGACTCAGACAAACACTCTGAGCAACTTGGCTTGGGAGGGAATTTTAGTCCCGCTAGCAAAGGGGAGGGCAAAGAAGACCTCGGAGCAACCTGGCCTGGGGAGACTAATGGCTTTGGTGTTAGGTGTTCAAGGTCCGTAAGAGCGACTTTATTGGTCGCTGACAAGGGGCTTGTCTGGCATCAACAAATGAAGGACAGCTGCCCCTCATTGGTTGATGCCAGAGGAGTCCCCTGTCTGGCGACCAATAGAGTCGCTCTTACAGACCTTTAAACTCCTGGCGTCAAAGCTGCTGCATATTAACCAGAGAAAAACTAACATGAAGAGCACAAATATTTCTTAAAAATATCATTTGGACAAATCCAAATGCACAAGTCTAAAAAATGGGAAATCAGACAGCAGGCAAAAAGAAAATCAAAATGGTGGCTCCCTCCCCATCCCTCAGTTGATTTGATTTGAGTCTGTGTATGCAAGGAATAAATATATACTGCATTTAGGGCATACGCAAAGTTCCCACAGAAATTTCAGCAAAGGTAGGCATAAACTGGATAAGCTGTAACCATAATACATGATGATTACTGATCTTAAGGGAGCAGACCACTCATAATACATGATGATTACTGATCTTAAGGGCGCAGACCACTGGAGTATCATAGTTTTATCATGACTTAACAGTATAAATCAGAGGATCAATTTTGTTTATGATTGCCTTTCATAACAATCCATACACTTCTTTTAATAAAATATATCTATGGCTAACTACTTCTTTTTAATTAGTAACCAGCAGGTTATTATCAGATTATATTTCTACAGTGATGCATGTTGAATATTTCAAAAAAGTCTACTGAAAAAAATAACAAGAGAATGACTGTGTAAGGCACCTACCTTAAACGAGTCCCGGACGTCCTCTTCTTCCTCCCGGCAGAAACACCGGCACCCATCACACAAGAAACATCATCACTTCATGCACTTTTGGGGAATAATCATACGGAGCATCTGAAATTTGACTTGATCCCATCACCTATGTTTCCGATTATTCTCGGCCTACCCTGGCCAAGACTTCATAATCCTACAATAGATTATGTTCCAATCAAATATGATATTTGTACCACCTTCTGCTCGTTTAAAAGTATTACAAGCTTGCCATGATTCCCTCCTTTCCGGTCATGAAGGTGTTAAGAAAACCATAGACCTCGTCTGACGCCATTTCTGGTGGCCTTTACTGGATCAAGATGTGACCTCATTCGTCCGCTCATGTACTATCTGTGCCCGAACCAAAACCGTACGCAGAAAACCTGTGGGTCTTCTCCGCCCGTTACCTACTCCTCAGTTCCTCGGAATAAAATCTCTATGGACTTTATTGTGGATCTACCACCCTCAGAAAAGCAGGACACAATAATGGTGGTGGTAGACAGATTCACCAAAATGGCACATTTTATTCCCACCATCGGCATCCCCTCCGCATCAACCACGGCCACCTTGTTCCTGAATACGGTGTTTCGGCTTCATGGGTTACTGCAGACCATCACCTCGGACCGCCATCAACCATAACTGCCCCTCAATTAACCCTAAAGACCCCATTAACCATAACTCCCCCTCAATTAACCCTAAACATCCCATCAACCATAACTGCCCCTAAATTAACCCTAAACACCCCATCAACCATAACTGCCCTTAAATTAACCCTAAACACTCCATCAACCATAACTGCCTCTAAATTAACCCTAAAGACCTCATTAACCCAACGTGCCCCTAAATTAACCCTAAAAAACCTAATTAACTTAACTGTCCCTAAATTAACCCTAAATACCCCATTAACCATAACTGCCCCTAAATTAACCCCTACCTCCCCTAACTTTCAGCAGCCCAAATATTAATTTTATACTAACTGTTAGATGAGTTGCTGAGCAGTGTGGATGCTATAAGGAAATGAGCGGGGCCAATCGTCAGTGTGACTGCAGGATTGCAGTTAGTCACTGGGCTTGGCGGGAGTGTGGTGGCTGGGAGCTCCTCCTCCTATTGCACAGATTTTACTATCCAAACAGGGTTCAAATGGGCGGCTCAGCCAGCGCTTTAGCAAGCACGGCAGCAATTGAGCCAAATAGGCAGGCTACATCAGAGGACAGGAGGCTTCATGGCACATGATTAAAATGCAAAATTCATCAAAAATCCATTTTAATCTAATTTAGATTAAAATGGATTTTTGATGAATTCTGCTTTTTTTTTCTTTCGCGCTTTGGGGTTTACGTGCGCATGTGCTCCTATGGAGGAGCCTCCACTGATTGAATGCATTGTTTGTCAGGAGTGATCTAAAACTATGTCATTACTTTATGGGGTTTTACTTGTAAGTTTGCCTTCTTGTGACAGCATGCTTCATAACTTATTTATAGAGAACAAGGAATCAAGGCCCTAACCTAATTAAATCAGCAAATGGAAACAGGTTTTTACACTCCATACATAGTCACTGCTGACAGGCCAATTTTTCAAGGGAAATAATTATCCCCCCCCAATCAATATCAAATAATTAGCATACCTGAAAATGAAAATGAAATTAGAAAAAAATTAAAGAAAGTTTGGTGTGAAGTTCTGCTTTTTTGTACCTCTAAAATAGGTAATAGACTAGTATAAAATAGTTTAAATTATACATAATACACTGAGAATTAATTAAGCACAAAAAAGTGTTTACTACATATTCACCTACCTCCAAATCTAATGTCACGTCAATGCCACTAAGTAAATCTGCATTAAATTCATAAAGTGAAAATGCAAGTGTCACGTACTGGATCCATACAGACGACTGTAATGACCCAGAGCGCTCGATGATGGAAGAGATGCAAAGTAACCACACTTCCCTGTGTGTTGGGCCATCAGGATTGTGTGGCCACATACAGGACCGTGAAATAGCAACGGGAGGTATGCAGTACAGATAACAGGATATAGAGATATCTGGAGCTAAGAACACAAAAGGCAGGACAGAGCTAGAGGAGTAGAAGCAGGTTGCAGAATGAGGAATACAGGTTCCAGGGACAGGCTACACACATAAATACAGGATTAGCCTAGGACTATAACAATTGGAGATTCCGTCACATCTTATGGCCATAGTATGCTTAGCCCACCACTACCCCAAAGTACTCCAATATACGGTGGGTCCTAATGCTAAACCCTGCCTACGGAAGTACTAATAAACTGAACATTGAATCTATGCACAGAGAAGGACATAAGCAGACTGAGACAAACATAACAAACAGGTGGGGCACACCTTATATAGCAAACAGAGCTGAAGCAAAGAGCAGAACTGGAATCAAGGAATCAGAACTATGGGATAGAGCATATGGAAATCCAGGAATGGATGGGATGGGAACTTTAGCGAGACTGGGAAATTCAGCGATATGCAGCTCCGCAGCCTGGATGGGGCATGACAGCAAGCAAGAAACATGATTTACAAACTGATATTGTTAATTATTAGTAAAGACATCTCAATAGGAGAGATGGCATTCTAGAAGGTGTGACTACTCTTTATTAAGTTTCACAAATGTCTGCAATCTGTACACATATAAACTAGACATGTGTAAATGCATTAAAAACATTTTGGACGCATTTTTCAGTTTTTGGGCCCTTTGTTTTCAAACAACAAATTTTGGTCCCTGCCAATTTGTTTTGGATGAAAATTGGGGGAACTTTTAAATTTGGAAATTAAATTTGTTGTCTGGCACCCACATTTACTCTCACGCTCTCACAATCTCATTTGCATTTATTCTCTCATACTAATGTCTCCCTACCTTCTCTGCTGACCACTTCCACTTCCAGCTCGGCTTCTGTGTCTTGCATCTTCTTGCTCTCCTTCCTCCTCTCTTCTATTTATTTTTACTCTTATTTCTTCCCTCGTCTTTGTCCACATCTCCACAGACCTAACCTCCTGGCAAACTTCTGTTATCTAATGGTGGAGAAGTTTGTACAGAGTTACTTCAGGGCAAACGATGGCACTTCCAGTGACCTCCTGTACCCTGAAACTTGACACTTTGGCTTTATCAAGCAGAAGCATAACCATAACCAGAAATCGTACCATAGCCATTTCTGGCCATGTATGAACTAATTCACCTCTGGGGAGATCCAGATCTATGTCAGATCCAGCTGAACCAGCCACTCCACTTTTTTTAAGTAAATGTACAAGCATGACACAGTGCAAAAGTACAGGCCGTGGAAAAAGTACATAGCCCAGTATACAAAAGTGTCACAAATAGACGGTCAGCAGTGTAGAGAGGGCATCGGGACAATCACATAAAGACTAGATATCAATGCAAGATCCACAGCATACAGCGTTGCCTTGCCATAAACCGAGATAAAACAGGGGCACATGAGGCCCAAACATCAATCAAAAACATAATAAAGAAAAGAAAACCAGAGGCGAGGATCGCGGAACCAGTCCGGAGGAGCACTGTCAGAAAACCTGTAGGGAGAAGACGCCTATACACACCGAGGAGGGACCACAGGACAGGGGGCACTGCAACGATCATGGGTATCAACAGGCCGGCTATACCGTCCCGGAAGAACTAGTCAGCAGGGCGGGAAAGGTAGAGGAGGTTATAAGGGACTGCCATAAAAGCCATTTCAGCTCGTGTTTATAGGCTAAGCCCTTAGAGGACATAACTAATTCCTCCATCTGGTGGATAAAACCAATCCTCGCCAGCCAGGCAGAAACGGGCGGGGTCTCAGCCTTCCTCCAAAACCGGGGTATAACCACCTTGGCAGCATTAAGCAGTTGCATGGTAAGAGAGCGCTTAAAGGAGCCAACAGGGGCATCATGAATATGGAGAAGGACACTGGCCGGATCCAAGGAGAAATCAGGGGGCTCTATATGGCGTATCACACGGAGAATGACGGACCAATACGGCTTGACCATTGAACAATCCCACCAGATGTGACGAAAGGTACCCCTATCCAGGCCACACCTCCAGCACAAGGGAGACACATGAGCCGCAAAAAGATGGATTGCAACGGGGACTCTATACCAGCGCGTAAGAAGTTTATAGGCAGACTCCTGGAGCCTACTGGAGATGGAGCAACTATGCGTGAGGGCAATAGCACAGTCCCAGGCCTCTGTATCTACAGTGATGCCCAGCTCACCCTCCCACATAGCCAAGAAATAAGGTCTCGTAGAGGTACGAGTATCTATATACAGTTTATATATGGTAGAGAGTAGATGGGAAGGCAAGGTCGCATGGACACAAAGCGACTCAAAAGGAGTAAGGGGCCTAGCTAGCAAAGGAAGCGGGGAAAGGGACAAAATAAAATGCTTAACCTGATGATAGAGAAAGCGAAGGCCAAAGGTAGGTGCAGCGCCCGACAACACATGGTCCAAGGGGAGTATCCTGCCACCACCCAGGAACTTGAAGACCCGGAGGATCTTTTCCCCCTGCGATATGAAGGGGCGAAGCACCGCCCCTCCACCAGGCAAGGGGAACTCAGGATTATGAGAAATCGGGGTCATAGGGCCAGGGGGGCCCAGCAAGGTATGAGAGGCCTGCAAGCGTTTAAGGACCCCAAGCGTCGGCGTAACTGTGGGGTGTGCCCGAAACAGCGGGACTGCAAATCTAGAAGGCAGCCAAGGTACCGCCGAAATAAGATGGGAAAACAGAGCAGCCTCCATCGCAAGCCAGGAGCCCTCCCTGCCGTGTGACCACTCCACCACCCTCCGTAAGTGTGAAGCAATCCAATAACCCTCCACATCGGGTAGACCCATTCCCCCAGCCGACTTTTGCCTGGTCAGGTGATGAAAGGCCAATCTGGGAGCGCCCGAAGACCAAATATATCTGGCGAAGATCCTGCGGCAACTCTTGAAGAAACTACGAGGCACAAAAATAGGGAGGGCTTGGATGAGATACAGAAGGCGCGGCAAAACATTCATTTTAATAACCCCCATCCTACCAAACCATGATACATGAGTGTAGGACCACCGAAGTAAGTCAGCGGAGATACTAGAAAGGAGGGGAAGATAGTTCCGAGAGAAGAGGTCCGAGGGGTCGGCCGTAAGTTGGATACCCAGATAAGTAAGGGAGCCGTCAACCCAGCGAAAAGGGTGATCACGGGAAAGCCGAGTGCGGTGGGCCGGGGCAACATAAAGACCTAAAACCTCGGATTTTTGGATGTTAATTTTATAGTTGGCCAGGGAGTGGAAGGTGTCCAATTCAGCGACAATATGAGGAATAGAAACCAAAGGGTCAGTAATCGTGCACATCATGTCATCGGCGTATATGGCTAACTTATGGACCTCGTCCCCCACCCGTACGCCCTTGACCATCGAATTAGCCCGGAGCGCATTAGCCAGGGGCTCTAACATCATGATGAACAACAAAGGGGATAGGGGGCACGATGGCCACTCCACTTTTTAACTCCCTAGCTGCCGGTCATCAGTGGAAAGGGCTCACCATTATTAGACTTACTAATTATCATCACCTAGCTGTCTAACTATTATAATGACATCACCTTAAACTACAGACCAAGTCTCAAAATCAAGCCAGATTGCTTATTCACTCATCACTGCCAAAGAGGGGAGCTTAACACCTTATTTCCCCCACACCATCATGGCCTTCTCAATTCCATCCTGAAACACAAAATGTCCAAAACTTTATCAGAAAGGTGAACCCTATCTTAACAAAATAGCAAAGGCCTCCTAAAACGGACAATGTGGGAATATTGCCTTATTTGCCTTGATCTTGGCCTTATTTAAAGCATCCTCCATACCAACCTAGGTCCAATCTCAGACAAATAATAACGGAACCATCAAAACGCTACCACATGCATAACAAATCAGACTTAATATCCTTAATTAAGCGACGGATGCGTACCAAATCCAAAACCTCCTGCATGGACTAGCAGGATCTCAGGATGTTCCTCCCAACAGATGTCATATGGCCTCAGACAATAAATTGTGCCACAATATACCCTTCATGACAATCCACCAGATCAGGACCTCAGACCAAGGGGCCATAAGCTGTTTCCCTCAGTGATGAACATCTGTTTTTTTAAACAAAAGTATGGCCCAGGATCTATACCAGAACCACCATACCTACAAAAGACAGAAAACAATCAGACCACCGCCCAGTTGTAACATAAGGGCGAATATATAACTTACAACATGGAGATTCCCACCTTTCAATCTTCCTGATTGCTAATTTAGGGAGACCCCAGCAAGCTTCTTCTGTGACAGCCTCTATTCTGCAGGAGTGAGAGCAAAAATGCTGCCCTGACATTCCCAAGGAACTCAGGCACTTCTTGAAAACTGACACAAACTAAAAACAGGACAGTGCAGTCCCATCACAATGCACCCTCCTCCATACTTGGACGCAATTTAAGAAAATCCAAAAAGTATCTCACAGGACACAATGAACCACTATCCAAAGACTCAATGGTGACCTTTAAACTTCAACCTGACTTACCAGTCTGGGAACCCTCTAACTCCAGTCCAGACTGAGCACCTCGAACATCCCGATTGGTGCTTATTAGTTCCCCAATCTACAAGGACCCCAAAAACGCACATGAAAATGCAAGTTTAAACAATACAAGGTGAGAAACATAGCCCTGCAAAGTCTCTCCTGATTGAAAATGACACAAGGCCAGATGTTGCATCCTGCTGTTAACCCCACCAAAACCCCTGCCAGCAACCAATTAAAGAGCTCTCTAGGTATCAGCCAAGCCTATGCTTTATCTTCCTATTTGGATTCATCTGCTTCAAAGCAGAAGCAAGGAAAATATTTCACAAACCTCCGCTTTTTACTGTACGTTTGCACCCAGGGGGCCCTGGAAGCAGACATAAACATCAACCTTAGCCACACCATTAACTAACCCATACCCATCGCTACTTGACTCCTTAACCACTAACCATGACCATAATGCCTGTATCTGTCCCGCCCGCCAAAATCACACCACTCACTGTATCTCTGGCCACCTCCAGCTGCACAACTGACTGAGAAGGTACTACCATAGCTAAAGTCCCACCTTGAGGTACCCTGTTAACTGCAACGACAGGGGCACAAGCCACCGAGTCAAACAGCGCCAAGGACCTGTACATTACAGTAAGGCAATGGCCATGACATTGCCTCAAGAGGACAGGCTAAATGTACCCCTCCACTAAACACATTTGAACAATTGGTTTAAAGGGGGGGTAAAGGCTGGTGGCCACTCACCATGCCAGCCTGGCCAGCCACAGGTCCAGATGCAGGGAAATTTTGGACAAGCCTGGAGGACCCCTACGTACCTCCCTCATACTCTGAATGAGCAGAGGGCTCTTCATCCACGGTGGGTCTGGAGCAGGAAGGACCTGAGGTTGCAGGGGTAGCCCCTTGAGGTCTCACAGCTGTTCTTGGAGATGGCCTCAAAAGCCTTCTTGGAGCCACCTGCTGACCACAGCCTCCCATTTTACCGCTGCCTCTTTGTTGAGGTTTCACCACAGTCACCTCTGTCATGGTTCTTAACCTCTTAATGACCACCTGGCCGACCTGCTTGATCAACCTGCATAGCCCTAAGACAGAAATCCAGGGACTTTGATGATCCCAATAGCATAGAGGCTAAGGTAGAGGCAACTAGTGCAGGAACTGAGTGTAGGTAACTGCTATATAGGAGATGCCATAGGTAGTTTCTAAGGACCAGGAAGCCAGGTTGGTTATACAAGACTGGTAGTCAGCCAAAGCCGGGTTCTGTACACTATCGAGTAGTCGGACAGAGCAAAGGTCAGTACACAGAGCAGGTAGTAAGGAGAGCATTGTATACAGCAAAGTACAAAAATAGATGCAAGGTAATTTATGTCCAATTGCAGTGAATTGAGAAATGGCTGGCGGCTGCATAGGACATATATATAGTATATATATATAGATGTCCTGATGAAAGTCTAATAAACAGACTGAAACGTTGATTTGAAAACTGGAGTCTCTCGAGTGATTATTCAAAGAAGTCCCTGGAGTCCGGTAACTATTTTTGAATGTTTGTGTATATATATATATATATATATATATATAGTTCCATGGTCATCTGGTAGAAGATTGATTTGAATAGATCCTTTTCAAGTTAACAGGACCTATTGGATCTGTGGAGGATTCAATGTAGGCTTCAAATACTATATGTGCTATAAGCAGTCACGGTTCAATTAGCATTAGTACTAATATGGCTTGACACCTCAAAATGAATACTGATATTTATTCAATTAAAAGTTTTTTCAAACGTGATATGTATTCCCCCTCAACCTGTTAATTACAGATAATTTACTGTAGTCTAAATATTTCTTATTAATTCATAACTGATGATTAAGAAATATGTTATACAGAAAACAAATAAGGATTCTATTTTATTGATGCTAATTCAAATACTTGTTTTCATAAATGTATCAAACAAAATGTATTATCTAGTTTCATCATCAAAGTTTAGATTTACATGTTGCTACACCAAGGCGCTATCAACACTGTTAATTTAAAACTGTTTATTTTATGTTATCATGAGGATAAGCAAATTGTGGTTTAACAAATTACTAAAAATAATATTCAGATAAAAATATATTTTTAATCCTTGAACATGTGTTATATGCACAGAATGGCAGAACACATCATGTTATTTATATTATAAATTATATATATATATATATATTTGCAGAATAAATGAATTATCCAGAATATTTTTTTCTGCACAAATACGGTATTGAAATATAGATATTGTTTCCTAAGCATGTGTCAAGACACTCTAGCAGCAATGTGTTATATCTCCCTTTGTTTCCTTAGATCAACTTGCATTGCAGACTTTAACATTCATTTAATATTCACCAAATGCTTACAGTTTTTATTGTGATGTGATTAGTGTGGAGTTGTGCTGTCATTCAAGAAGAGTTTTAAAGCTCCAGAGGTAGCTCGTGTCTCACGTTTCATTAGCAGAAGGCAGGCAGACTGAAAGGATGTATTTCCACAGAGAGTTGTGATCCGTGATGGCTGTGTGATGTTGCAAAAGAACACATTAGACAAATTTTTCATAAAATATATTTAAATACATCTCATTAATCATATCAGCAATTGGTAGAAATTATATATGATATACACTACACCTAAAACCATAAGAAGGCTATTTTATATTGTATAATAGAATACATATTCACTTTTGATTCATTCTCTCAAGGTCTGCTAAAGGTAGACTGACCAACAGGGTGGTTGAAGAAGGCACCACTTTCCAGCCCCCTTGGTTAACAGGGCATCATGTTTTTCATTTGAAATATATGCTTGTTATTACGTGTGTTTAAGTTGTATAATTTGGAAGTCATCTCTGTAAATTCAATAGCAGCTCACAAAACATAAAGTTGTACAACGTCACCCAAGTCATGTCCCACTCTTTCAAAACCGATGGAAATATTGTTCTGAATAGAAATAGAAATATAAACAATTTCAAGTTGACCTGTCATTATAAATCTCGCCTTAAGTCAGTGAAACAAAACCTACTTATATGTTGTGCTTTCAAGTTGCACCACATTAAAGTTTGAAACACGTGTAATAGAATAATTTTAATGTTTTTTGTAAAACTAATGCTTTGGACATTTGGTGCATTTATCTAATCTTCTTTCTACTTCATGTCTTCTGTACTAGCTAAGAAACATTACTACAAATGCAGATTAAGATAAAATATCATCTAATCAATGCATGCTCATACTAGAAACCAACAGGGTTTCAAACTTTAGTCATAGTGGTCTCAGTTTCAAACAGTATTGAGCTGACTGCTTTATATTATAAAATTTAAGTAGTGGTGGAAATTCCAGCACTACAGAAAATGTATTTGAAGCATCAACTTAAATTTTTCCATAAAAGCCTTATTATTGTAATAAGTAATACATTACGCACCATACTTAAAAGCAGATATTTTGGTCATACAATTACTTTATTCATTTAAAAATGTAAAAATTTAAAATATATCATCCTCTAAAATAAAATCAGTTGTTCAACTCAACATGGAAATTTCAGCACACTGATTTAGAAGAGTATTTATATTTATTATTAACATACACATTAGGACATAGTATCCTGGTGCAAAATCTGCTAACATTAGTAAAATATATTATCAAACCAAGCCAGAAGTTTTAAGATATCCCAGACTGGTAACTCAATCAAAATAGTTCAGACTGATAAGATTTACTATCATTTTGAGCTGTTGAATCCCTCCACTTTGTATACTGAAATTCTTGAACTTCATAAGGTATATACCACCAACAGATTGCTGTACAGACAGCAATGTAAAGTAATACTAGTTACAATTTATGATACATGTCTCAAACCATGAACCACATCTACTTTTGGTAGCTGTCACAAACTGAATGCCTATATGAAACCACTATTTCATTTTCTAATTTTCATTAATATATAATTAAACAGAAAAAAATGAGTGATTTCTTAACAAATTGGTTGATGGAGAGATCCAGACAAAAAATATTAGACACTAGATTGTGGCAATTCGATTGAAAAAACGCTTACATCCACTGTAGTGGCTTGGGCCAGTGACTAAGTTCTACGCAGTAAATTATTAACATTTTGTAAAATGTAAGTAGCTGTAGAGAACCAAAACATAAAGAGATTCATTTTTAGTCAAACTTATAAAAGGTTAATCTAAATGGAAACCTATTGAAACTAAAGATATTCATTTACAAACCAGTAGTGCATTAATCCTGCTTTGTATGCTGTTCTGTCAGATCCAGTTGATCTAGAATGCATTCATTTTGAAAACAATAAATTCTGTGAAAGAGAAGACAGAGTGCTTTTCAAAAAGGTAATCATTTGTATGATGGAGCTTATCTTTTGAAATGTTTGAGTAATACATATTCTTTGTTTTTTGAGAGAATGTGAAAAAGAAACGATTTTAAAATGGCTATAAAACTTAGTTTACTTGACTTAAAATAATTTGAAAACAATTAGTTAAATAAATTATTTACTGACAAAATCATTGTGAAATTCAATAATATTACTTTACTTAAAGTATTAACAATTTAAAGGAGAAATTGTAAATAACCGCAAATGCCATTAGAGTTTAAATATGTAATATATTTCAAGAACAAAAGTATGGTATTTAAGTTAAAAAAATACATTTGTTGTACTTGCAATTGCTCTGAAATTCAAGATTTGTAACTTTTTTGTATATTTTTGATTTATTGTTTAGAAGGAAATTCAAAATAACTGGAAAGCAATGTCATCCATGCAGAAGCCACTGCTATAGCCAGTTTGTTACAATGTAAAACATGTCACAGATCTGCTATAAAATGACCAGAGAGTAGTAAAGGTTGCATTGTAAGATGCACCAAATGTGTCAAGTGTTATTCCCATAGCAGTCATTTTGCCTGTGTTCCTCTGTTATGATGACTTAAGGATGTTTGAATCCTTATACATCTTTCTTAGTCACAGTGGCCCAAATAAAGACTTCTCTGTGTAAATTGCTGTACATAAGGTCACATATGCCAGCATGCATCAATAATATTCAGATATTTTCAGATTGAATAATCAATTTTATAACTTACAGACAAAACAAAGAGGTCCTTTCACTAAAAAAAGCTGGAAAAAAATAAGTTTTCTGCTAAAATGTTCAGAGTTTGAACTAGGAACCAACTTGCATAGTCACTGTTGCCAACCTTCCATTTGTACCTGCATACAGTGCCCTCCAAAAATATAGGCACCCGTGGTAAACATTATATTTGCTCGATTATAAGACTACCCTGGTTATAAGATAAGTCTTATTACTTTAGGAAAAAAAGAATAAGACTGAATATAAGACTATCCTATAGGAAAAAAGTTTTACTACTAAGTATTTATTCACATGTAAATTATTTTTTTCATATTTAATAAAAAAAACTATGATTGAGAGAATGCATTTTTTGTTTTTATTTCCTTTTATTTGCCAACCTGCCCCCAGTTAGGCACATCTGACACCAGTTATGCATTATGAATCAAATGTTTGGCATGTCATGGCAGAGTGTTGATTAGCCCTTCATGACATATTATTTTTTCCAGTGGAAAGAAAATATTTTAATATATAGAAATACTTGTCTATGTGTCTTTTCATAAGGTTGGGACAATCCACCAGTCAAGAAGAAGCCCTAAATGGGTTAAAATCCCGCGAGAAGGGCAACATGACTGGGGATGGATGGGAAATAATGATAAGGGGTCTAAAATGTAAGGAGCTGTTAGATAGTTGAGTGGGCTTGGCTCACTAAATGGCAAAAAAAGAAGATATTTATAGTGGAGCCCAGGGTGTGAATTCTTTGTCAGAAATTTGTAACAGTAAATCTGTCCCATCCTCCATTCCCCTTTTTTATATAATTAAAGTGTTTGGTGGTTTGAGTTATGCCCTGGTATAGTACATTAGCAAACATAATCCACTTTTGGGGCGCTCGCATAAACCGGTATTTGGTGATATGGAAAAACTCTAATCGTGTAGACGTAAAACAAGTTGGGTCATTAGCAAACATAATCCACTTTTGGGGCTGATTTATTTCTCAGAGCTGGATATATCCAGCAAAACACACATTTACATAAAACAAGATATTGGGACACAAACAACCCCCTTAATCTGCCTCCCAGAGACAACAGGGGCAGTAACGGGATTAACAACACAATAGGTGGGGGAGACTGATTTATACATTAAAAAAACAATGGCGGCTTCTCCCTGGTGGCAGACCCTGGCTGTCTGCTGGAGATAATCCCCTCAGCCAGTGATGAGAAGATACTGCTGGGGGTAGCCACAGAAGTCTCTACAAACCCAGGGCCCATAGTCAATAGGGAGGAGGCTGGCAGTCAGGCTTCTCCAGTGGCCCCAGTGATGGAGGCGTCCGTCACACATAATCAGTGGACTTTACATAGATAAACAGATACATGTATACAACCCATTCCCCTGGCAGCAATCCTTTTGATGGGATAAGTTAAACAATGAAGTTCCTACCTGTACTACCTTTTTTTGACAGCCAGACTGGAGCCATCTCTGAGTAACTTGGGGCCCTGTATGACAGGTCATTCTGTCACACAGGTTGAGTAATTTTAAAACCTTGAAACAAAGTAGTGGTTTATGTAGGTGTGATATACAGACCCCATATGTTGATAAAAGGTGTGGTTGTTGTATTGCACTTAATTGAGATGTCATTGTAGGAGAGTGTTTGGTCTGTGGTCATTACAAAGGATATTTTTTCTTATATGGCAAGATATGTTGGTGAGTCTTTGTTGCAACCCAGAAGAAAAGGAAATAATTAAGAGCTACTTTGCTAAAACACTGTGGTACTTCACAGAAGTGGTAAAAATATTGAAGGAGAAGAAAGTAGCAGTTAGCAACTATAAGCTGACTCAGAATTAGGAAGATGAGAGCAAATATAAAGCTTTGCATAAAGAATCCATAGCACATTATTAGAAGCACACACAAAGGAGAAAATTGGCAGCTTAACAAAAAGGATGATAAAACCTTTTTTAGAAATATCAGTGAAAGGAGAAAAATTAAATAAGAAATAGATTAAAAGCAAATGAAGGAAGTTATATAAATGAGGATTGAGGATAAAGATCTAGGTGAATGGTTAAATAAATACCTCTATCCAGTTTTTACATAGGAAGGTGAAGGGAATTGACCTCAGAAATAAGAAATAGTGGGACATGTACTGTAAAGCATGTGTGTTTACAAAGGAGTTCTATTTGAACTCTCTAAATATAAAAATATAAAAATAAACACATTTTTAGGGCCCAATGAGATACATCTTAAGTTATAAAAAGAACTTTAAAGTGCCCTGGCAAAACTGTAAGGAGACTTATTTAACTTATGTCACTATTGACAGGGGTATTACCAAATATTGGAACTTGACAATTGTAGTACCATGTCACAAAAAAAGAAGCATGGTTTGTTATAAGTCAGTAGTTGGGAAATTAATGGAAACCACGCTAAAGGAAAAAAAATGTTATGTATCTGAAGGTAAATGGTTTGCAAGACATATCATGAACTTACTGCAGGGCGATCTTGTCAATTAATTTCTTTTTTTGGATTTTTTTGTAACTAAAATAATAGACCAGGAAGGAGCAGTAGATATAGCATATTGAGATTTCAGTAAGTCATTTGGCACTGCCCTTCATAGAAGACTTAGAAATTGCAGTGCCTGGGTTTGGGTGTTAAAATAGTGGAATGGATAAGGCAACGGTTGAACGATAAGAGACAGGAGGGTGTAGTTAATTGTATTTATACAAAGGATGGACTTTTTTTTCTAATGGAGTATCCTTGAGATACTCCATTAGAAAAAAAGTCCATCCTTTTAGCATATTTTAGCAATATTAGATAAGACCTGAATGGTAAGTCATGCCTTTTTGCAGATGAAAAAAAGGTCTGCAACACGATAGGCATTCCTGGTCAAATAAACCAAAACGGCAATTGATTCAAATAAAGCATAAGAATGGTTTATAGCGTGGCAGTTTGTTGTTGAGAAATTTAAAGTAATGCGTTGGGGATGTAAAACTCAAAAGGCAGAATATAAAGTTGGGGCACTGTTCTGTCAGTGGCAACAAAAGTAAGGGACTTATTTATTTCTGATGGTAATTATTTCTGAGGACTTAAGGTAAGCAGGCAATGGGATGAAAAGTCAGAAAAAGCAAGCAGGATGCTGGGTTTTATCATTGAGGCAATAGCAGCAAGAAGAGAGAGGTGGTTCTGCCACTTTGGTTATACACAAATACAGTACAAATACAGTCCAGTATCCACATCATATGTCAGGACAAACCAGGGTACAGTATAACCAAATATTTCAAAGCGAATAGTTAAAATCTTGCCAGGAGTCCAAGGCATAATTGTAATGGAGAAGCCACTGTTTTCTTTTAGGGGCTTCTTGCATAGTAAGTGCTAGCAGGGTTGGACAGAATAGGCCAATATGCACTGTTCTGAAACCTTGAATCATTTAAACTGGGTTAAGGGCAGCAAGCATTTTTCTCTGTCATTTGAAAAAAATTATGATGATTAGTACCAGTCTTCTACCTGCAATTCCACCTAAGTCCACAACAGAGTGTATATTGTTCTGTAGTTATTAACCACCATAACCAGATTCCTAATGTGCTTCCTTCATGGGCTTTTTACACAGACTCACTTGTGTGTGTGTGTTTAGACTGGATAATCTTAATATTGGGGTAGTCTGTGATCTGAATGTATTTCAGCTACAATAATACAATCATTTAACTAAGCTGGCCCTCATAAGCTGAAGGGTTCTAGTCCTGCACTACAGGAAAGTCCTGTTCATGAATGTGACATCCCCTGCAATAACCACATGTTATCATTCCAGTTATTAAATAAATGTGCATAGTTTCCTAATTATACTTTTACAAATGTAGACAACTTTAAATTTTACGTTTTAGTTTTGTGCAGTGAAAGATACTTAATAGCAGGGGCCCTGTAAGTTTGGAACAATAATGGGGAGCAATATATATAAAGAATCATTGTAGAGAAAATGATTAAATTCTATCAGATTACCACTGCAGGTGGTCCAAAAATTGCATTTCCAATAGTAGTTCCAATTGCCTTTCCATAATATGTAAAAAAATAAAAAGATAAAATATGGCAATTGTATACCTTATTGTTCCTTTCACAAATACCCAGTGCATAAACAAATCAGCATTTTTATCAGTATAATTCCTGCAAGCATAGCTTGTGTTGGAATTATGAGAAAAAAAAGGTACAAACGTTCAAGCTGTTTATCTTAGTGCTCCATTTTCAATGGAAACAACAAAATAGTCTTTGCATTAATGGAATGGAAAAAACTGTACAGCTGTGATAATACCTTTGCAGCACAGTCACATTAGCAGTAATAACTAGAAAAGTTCCATTTGTAAAATTTGCCAGGTGATAAATTACAAATATACCATTTGTCATGTTAGCAGACAATGGTGTAGGTTTTCAAGCTATTTTTCAACTTTGAAACTAGAATTAAACATAAATGTTGGCCCTGTGGGACCTGGAACCGTCCAATAACCCTTTATATTTAATGCATTTTGGTAGGCCTTGAACAGGACATTATTTAAAATTGTTTTGCTATTAAGTAAAGAGCACAGGAAACAAAATATGCTGTTGGCATTCGTTAGTCTAGGGAGAAGATGGATATGTGCCAATGGAGAATGTTCTTTAAACTTACAGCATCTCTTGTCATTAAAAGGCCTCAAACGGGAGTGAAAGTCTCTGTTGCATTTGCTGCATTTAATGGTGGTGGTAGCTGTGGCCTTGAGTCTTTGTGTCATTTTCTTTTGGTCTCAGTTTTTATCAGCAAGCTGTTACAGCTTATCTTTACCAGTTTTCAGTTGAGCAGTCACAGCATATCTTCATCTGAATCTGTCCTGGGCAAGCTCCTCCCTGGTGTTGATGTTGATTAATAAAGCGTTCATGTGACTCATACAAATGTCTTTAAAGCAAAGGTAGCGCTGTCATGTAGCTCTGTTTCTGAAGGTAGCGTACAACAAGTCTTTGGGGAGCCCATTGTAGCACCTCCATGTGAGTATGCGACAGAGGCAGCGCATATTGAAGGCGTTCAGTCTTTTTTCTTTCCAAGTGTACAGGGTCCACATTTCACTGGCATATAGGAGAGTGATCAGCACACGTGTGATAGACAGTGACCTTTTTTATTGTTGGTCACTCTCTTGGATAGCCTGGCCAAGGTTGTGGAGGCCTTGCCAAATTGTTGGTTGATCTCAAAGTCTATGATGGTGAATCTGAGGCAAGAGAACTGATTGGCCTCCTCTTGTACATATTCACTGATGACAATGCTTGGGGATTCCACATTCTGAGGCATAACTTTGGTCTTCTTAAGACCGATTGCCAACCTGAAGCTTTGGAAGAACAGTTCATCAGGTGCTATAAATCAGCTTCTATGTGAATGGCCAGGGCAGCGTTGTCTGCAAAAAGCATGTCTCTGATGTTTACCTCCCATACCTTGCTCTTTGCCTTTAGTCTAGATTGAAAAGTCTCCGATCAGACCATGTGTGAAGATAGACTACCTCAGTGGAGCTTTCAAAGGCACATGTCAGGAAGACTGTGAAAAAGATACCAAAGAGTATAGGAGCGAGACCGCAGCCTTGTTTTATTCCTCTGCGAATGTTGAAGGCATTGGATGAAGAACCATCAAACTGTACTAGGCCTTTTATATTATCATGGAAAGACTGGAAGCCAATCTTTGCCAGGATCTTAAATAGCCCATCTCTGCTAACACGGTTGAATGCCTTGGTCAGGTTTATGAAGGCAAGAAGAAGTGGCTTATATTCTCTGGAAGTTTCCTGCATCTGTCTCAAGGAGAAAATTATTTTGATTGCAGATCTTACTTTTTGGAATCTACACTGTGACTCAGCAAGCTTTTGCAGTCTATTCAGGATAAGGTGTGAAAAGGCTTTACCTATAACACTCAAAAGAGATATTCCCCTAATCCCCTGCCCAATGCCGGCAAACGAGGTCATGGAGGTGTTCTAGCAGGATGCTACTACAACACTTGATGACTTTGGGTAGGTTGTCATTTTTTACTGTGGACAAGCACTTAATGACTTTATTCACTTCTTCCATGGTGGGCTTCACATCCAGCTCAATTTCACCAGGGAAGACCAATCACATAATTGAGGGCAGCTTTAGATAAAGTGCTTGTCTGGCGTACAATCAAATCCACAGAGTACAATCCCCCATCTATCCAGCTGCTTGCTCTTGTCCTTGTTAAAAGACTTCAGTAGCATGGTCACAGTCTTAATGGGTCCTATGGCCTTTGTACATCCCCTTCCAGGACCCCCAGAGTCTGGTAACCGTGCCTCCTGAGGTACGACAATGTCAATTTGGAGTTAAACTAGCTCATTTCTGGTGACTGAGGTCTTCCAGACATTGCTGATTGCCGGTAGGTCATATAACAAGCCGGTTGTCATCATCCATAGGTTCTATGGCCAGCTCTACACTAGGAGAGCAGAAGGCTTATAACTGATAAACTGCTGCTTCCCTGTTGTGCTGATGTTGTGAGGAGAAACTAAAGTGTCCTCTACAGAGTGCAAGCCTGGGGAGAATGATATAGAGAAACAGCTGTTGCCCCCTCCACTCAACTTTTGGATCCAAGGGAACAACAAGATCGATACATCTTGAAACCAACAGTGTCACAGAAGTTTCCCGAATACCATTGAAGACTGTCAGACTGTCTTAGGGACTCAAATTGAGCATGAATGTATTCGAACAATAAATGATGATGAGCACCTCTATTCTAGGACATGTTTGTCACCATTTTGACATGATTTCACCTATTGTGCCATCTTCAATTAGTTGTTTTGAAGGATGTGCATTTTATGTGGTCTTAATAATAAGAAACTATAATTAATGCAAATCAGTTTGCAACATATCATATTCTATGTATATATTCCGTATTTGCTCCATTATAAGAGGCATTGTTAGAGCACCCCCCAAATATGCATTTAGGGGGTTAAAAGGATATTATGGCAGATGGCAAATATAGGGAGGTATAAGGCATTTCAGGAGGCAGAGTGGCGTTAAGGGGCGCATTTAATAGAGCACTCAGCCGGAAGGAGGTGGAGTGGCAGCGCGGGGTTTGTATGCGTCCGTTGCCGCATACTTTCCCCGGCTGTTAGAGATCAGAGTGCGGGGAACTCTGATCTCTGACAGTCGGGGAAGGTCTATGCGACGGACGCAGACGACCCCCGCTGCTAGCCACACCTCCTTCCGGCTGCAGCGGACGTTGTCTACGCGGATCGCGTAGACGTCAACCCGCTGCCCCGGCAATACAGCAGGAAGCACCGGTGTGTGTATGGGGGGAGGAGACAGGAGGATCCAAGTCCCCTGCAGCGGTGCGGGGGATCTGGATCTTAGTCTCATAATCAGACCTCTATTTGAGGTCTGATTAGAAGACGACGCCGACGCATTTGCTCTGAAAAAACCTCGTCTTATAATCGAGCAAATACGGTATTTGTGTCTTGTAATGCTTAAAGCGATTGATATTCATTTTCTTATCACTACAAATATTAGTTTGAATGTAGCCCTTATCAGAATAGAAATTTAACCACAGGTATGCAGTAATATTGTTGCCAGATAAAACTTTTAGTTCTTGTTAACCTTTGAAATAATGTTCCATATTGCTAATACATTGAAAATTGGAATGCTTGTTTTTATTAACCATAATAGAAAATAATTTCCTTTATGGGGATTTTGTTTTTTTTGATTTGCTAAAATAGACAGTTTCAATCATCTAGTCAATTGTAGCCCAGTCTTTATATATTAAATACATTTGATGATATGAAACATATTTTGAAAAACAAAATATGTAAAACACAATAGCCATAATGTATGCAAAACCGAAAATCTATATACAGGTTCATACTTGTTGCCAAGTAGTGCAGCTTAACCTAGCTGTATACTAGTTAAGGCAACTTATGCTAACTGCAAACTGATCTATTATGTCAGATCAAAGTTACCCCTCTCCAATCCCATACAATTACTTCCCCCAATCCATATAGGAACGTAAAGTAACATTTCAATGCCAGGTTTACTTGAATGTTTACCACTAGGTCTGAATCAAACTCTAGAACACTGCCTCATATTAGCCCATCAATGAGAGGGGCACAGTTCATTTGGGACTGCTGGACCATTTGGAACACCGATGCATTTTCTAAATTGACCCCTATAGTTCATTGATAACAACATGGTGTCTTGTACTCAGTGGGGGCTGTCAAGGGACAGAGTCGCAATTTTTCTTGAGGATTGAAAATCATGGGCAACCAGATGTTTTTTTCTTCTTTTTAGAACTAACACCTGGCTGTCTACAATGTACAATAATTTTATTTTACTGTAATGTATACATATTACATTACTGTAATGTAAGCTCTTTGGATCATACACATTTTCCTAAAGTATTTACAACTATTGTATCTTATTCAAAATGTCTACTGTACTTAACAATCTAAAATTGTTAAGTGGAAAACAAGTTATATATACAATTCAGAGCGGAAGGGTGGCAAGTGTCGTTATTTTACCCTCATGTGAACCTGCCACATCAAGGCAACCCAAGGAAGGTGAGAAAAACTAAGTGAATTTATGTTATGACAAAAAGGGTAGGCTTGGATTGTTGTGCATAAAGCCTACTGAAGGTAGAGAAGGGAGAAGATAGAAGATGAAGCAGAAGGGACCAGCAGAAACAGAAGTGGTCAGCAGAGAAGGTAGGGAGATATTTAGAGAGCATGAAAGAGCATGAACAAGAATGAGAGTGTGAGAGAGTGATTGAATGTGGGCACCGAGCAACAAATTTTATTCCTGAATCAAAAATGCCCTGAAACTAATGGGCATGGAATGAAATTCATTGCCCAAAAATGAACTGAAAAATTCATCCAAATTGTTTGTGTAAGATAAATGCAGGCTGTCAGTTACTAGAGTTCTATTGACATTCCTGTTTTTTTTCCCAACTAGATGCTAATGCCTCTTTGAAGCTCTCATCCAGTTCTACTATGTAAACCAGTGTTATTAAAAAGTACAAATACTGGACATTACTGTTTTGGGACCAATTTTATTCAACATATTTATAAATGACCTTGCAATAGACATTGACAGCCATGTTTCCATGATTGCAGATGACACTAAACTCTGTAAAGTAATACAATGTGAGCATGATATTACTTTGCTGCAGAGGGATTTAGACTGGGGGACTGGGCACACAAATGGCAGATGAAATTTAATGTAGATAAATGCAAAGTTATGCACTTAGAGGTAAGGAATGCACAAGCAACTTACACCCTAAATGGTAGTGAATTAGGGATAACAACAAACGAGAAGGATTTGGGAAATGTTATAGAAAACAAACTAGGAAACAATGTGCAATGTCAGTCAGCAGTTGCAAAAGCCAGTAAAGTATTGGCATGTATAAAAAGAGGCATCAATTCACGGGGTAAAAATATAATTTTGCCTCTTTATAAATCAATTGTAAGACCAAACCTTGAGTTTTTGGCACCAATTCTAAAGAATGATATTATAGCACTGGAAAAGGTGCAGAGGCAGGCTACAAAATTAATAAAAGGAATAAAATACTTTAGTTATGAAGAAAGGTTAATTAATTTAAATGCTTACTTTAGAAAAACGGCCCTCAGAGGGGATATGATAGCATTATATAAATATATTCGGGGCCAATACTAACCATTGTGTGGAAATCTATTCATAAACAGGACAATGCATAGGACTCGTGGTCACGCATTTAGACTGGAAGAAAGGAGATTTAGTCGAAGGCAAAGGAAAGAGTTTTTTACAGTTAGGACAATAAGGATGTGCCTGCAGAGATAGTCGGTACCGATATTTAAACAACAACTGGATGAATACTTGCAAAAACATAATATTCAGGGATATAATTTTTAAATTATGGGTAAACAGCTTCTTGATCCAAGGAGAGATCTGACTGTCATTCTGGGGTCAGAAGGTTTTTTTCCCCCTAGTTTGTGCAAAATTGGAATCGACAGCAAGAAATAAACAGATATGGGAAAGGCTAAACTTGATGGACGCATGTCTTTTTTCTAACTATGTAACTGTTTCAGTCAAGCACTTTGGTAGTTACTTAAGATATTCCAATAACACCATTTCTGTGAACTGAAGTTAACACCACCTTTAGTGTGTTAATGAATTTTGCCAGATACATATTAGAATAAAACAAAGTACTCTATCCTGAGGTAAAACATTGTTGCATACATCTACTGCATAATATATTTTAAAGTGTCTTCCACATGACAAAGGAAACAAGGTGTGTTATTAATTATGCTTCACAAACATAATTTACTAGAAATAAAAATCTAATTTATAATTGTTTAATAAATCTTATGTATGTGTCTTGAATATATGCAGCTTCTTTATTATATTTTTGACAACCTCTGTTATATCACTAAACACAGACTTTAAAATAAACGTGTTTCTTTTTTGAGTTGTATACATGCATTAACGAAGTTGCTCTTTAATGTTAGAACCCCTTTATTACTCAGCATTTCTATTTGAAGAGTAAATTAATTGACGATTCATACCATAATTTAAAAGTCAAGGCTACATTCAAGAAACGACAGGTTATGTTTCAGGCACAAATTATATAATGTGCTACATGCAACATAACTGACATTAAGGTTTTTCATAAGAACCCAACCTCCCACGCCTACAGTAAAACATTTAATGACAGCTTTCTACAAATACCTTGAGATGAGTTTGAAGCTAAAAGGCTGCAACTGAAATCTATTTCGGAGTCAACAACCGTAGTAGCCTTAGTCCCTAATTTGTTTATACTTCCAGAAATAAAAATCATGTCACATTTCATGAAACAATTCAAATTGAAATGTGCATATTATCCTTACACATTAAAGCTACTATGAAAAAAGTTTTAAAAGCACAGAAATCAGTATAACAGTAATAGTTATAAAATCTATATCTTGTATATCTCCACCTTTTTGCCACAGTCAACTATTAATGTATCACTAACATAGAAACATGCATTGGTTTGAATATCAAAAGCCGCCCATAGCAATAAAATAAAAATATCTAAAAAAATAACAAAGGCTGTGTGCTCCATACCTAAACAAAAGCTCAGTACAAAATGTAGTACGCACATAGAAAGTGATCAAAATATTGTTCAGAGGATCTAACAATTGTATTCTTCCCAAAATGTTGCAGTGCTGTTATTTGATATAGGAGATTCGTGAGTAGATTGCCCCGAGTTGTCAATGTGTTAAAGGAAATATGACAAATACAATGAAAATAATAAATCTAATTAAACATACAACTAATTTTAGCTTATCCCCCAGCAACTACCTGCATCTTAAGCTATCCCTAGCACGTTTAAAACAATAGTAAACCATAGTGTACATTCAAAGGTACAGCCAATGTACAAATATGTGATCAAACTTACATCTGTAAAAAAATATACTAAACAAACACTGGATATCTGTGACTGGATATATACTTCTGGTTAAGTGTGCACTTGAAACAATTTCACAATGAAACATGTTTTGCTCAGCTAGAACTACTATAGGTAGTCTCTCATTTTTTTTACAGAGAAAAAAATAGAATAAGATGGCAACGTTTTTCCGAAAAAGAAAAATAATGTACATCATTTAAAAAACTAACATGCACTATTAAATATGGGGATAGCCAGCAATAGGATTGACCAAAGTAGAATAAAGTTATTGTATGCTCTACTTTTTATGTATACCTGTCCTAGGATCCTTGGCCTGAGACAATAAAGGACGTTCTAGGAGAGTTTTCTGCCTATACAATTTCGATGCTAAGGGCATAAAAATTACTAATACCACTAATAAGCCATTTAAGCAAATAGCATACATTTCTAATTGGAATTAGAATGTTTCTTATAATAATATTTGTAATTTGGTTGAAATAAGCATTATAGATTATATTAGAATATAAGCCATTGTAAAAAGACATATTTAGATGATCAGACCTTAAGTAGTGTTGTACCCCACCAAACAAAAATAAGGTCCAAAGACACTGGCGATTTCCTCCAAAAATTTTGAATTCCTCCCACCATCCCAACCACAGGAGTTCTATCCCTTTGGAGGCTATGAAGCGACACATTCTTGGTTGAGTTGCACTCACACCTTTTTGTATTTTATTTCACTCCTTGTGGTTCTTCTTGGGATTCACTACAACTGTAAAGGTGAGTTCATACAATGACGATTTTGTACCAAAAGGATACTAATTGCACCCTACTGATAAGGCCCATGAAAGCTCAAATGTGTGTCTAGGGTGGTTGGTTCTCTTGTGCAGAAGAAGTTTGTTTCGCATCATGGTTTTGATCTATCCTTTTGTGCAAGATCAGACTGATATGTAATGACACAAGTGAGGTAAAACTTCAGATGCTCATGAACGGGCATATACTGTACCATATGACAGGTTATCAAGTGGCTGTATGTTTTCAGTTATTATTATTATTTAGTGTTTATATAGCGCCATTAAATTCCGTAGTGCTGTACAATGAGACAGAACATAACAAGTAGTATGTAACATAACAATTTGACTTACAGAGACAACAGGTGAGGATGGTCCTGCTCAGACGAGCTTACAAGCTGGAGGTTGAGTTGTCCTCAAATGTTTTTGTATGTTATTAACAAAATTGTTAGATTTGTCCATGTGATATTTTAGTCAACTCAATTCAGGAGAGATGCAGGAATACTATGAATTGACATTGTGGTGGCCAACAAAAGGTCTGGATCCAAAATAACGGTAAAATGACTAATGTATGTTTAGTTCAATGAACTATGGCAAAATACTGGAATAATAATTAGATCACCTAGTTTCTCCTTTAGGTAACCTATCTCTGAGACTGTTGGATATTCTTCTTGTGTCCCTATTAAATTTATGTTTTTGGGGTTTTTTTGCTGCCCCAAGATATGTTTTTTTGGTATAGATTCGTAGAGAAAGAAAAGCATTTCTGTACCTCTCTTTCTTTGAGAATCTATCTACATTGTTCTAGCCTCTCATTGCACTTCTGCAAAAAGGAGGAGCCACGTGTACAGCCTCTCCCCTGTTCCTTCAATTGGGGGAAGGGTATGCCCAGAAATTCGACACTTTTGCATAAGTACTCAGAGACCAACAACGTACTTAAAGGGGTTGGGGGCACAGATCACCCTCCCTCCGAAGTATTGGGGTCACCTAATATGCGATGTTTTAAAAATAGAAAATTTAAAAACCTGAATTATATTGGTATCAATGGCAATCAGTTAGATCGGTCAAAATTAAATTAGACTATAATTTTTTTGGAGTAAAAAATGTGTTTTTAAAGCATAACAAAGTTAGTAAAGAAGCACTTTAATGTGGAACTAGCACTTATTTTGCCAAAACTTTCTTCAGTGGAGTTATTAAACCTGTTTACGTTTATTGTTTGCATACAAGCCCAAACAACTTTTTCACACACACATAGAGCCTAACTGCAACTTAATTACTTCAGTTGAAACACTTTAGTCTTGTATGATGTTATGGAAAGGAATTGCCATCCTTTCAGTTTTTTGTTGTTGGCCTCATAAGAATGGGGACTCACTCAAGACAAAGCCCATTTGTAGGATATCAAAGGGGTCCATAGTACACAGATGGTATGTGACATAGTACATTATATGTATATGTATGCTCATTCGTGAAACCATGCAGCTTCCTCCCTTAGAGCTACCTCCTACCTATCTTCATACCCTGATCCCACCTACTTCACAACCATTTCAGAGCTATTGGAGCCATCCCCACTCATGTGTCCCTCGCATGAGGAGCAAGATAGGAAGAGCTGCAGGGTTGGCAGGGGAGTTCTCAGGTTTAGATATTACATAATAAGGTTATTATGTAATATCCAAACCTGAGGACTCCTGAGAACAGTGCCTGTTCCTATACCAGGCAACATAAACAGAGTGACTGAGCTATTTTGGAGCTCGGGCCGGATTGTAACGCCACCTTCTGTTAATCATACTTGTATGCCACTTTTAACATAGCCACCTGGTTAGCCTAGTACCATAGCCAAGACTGGAATATATAATTGTCTTTAAATCAGAAGTTTTGTTAAGATCTTGTTAAGTAGCTCACATGGTTAAAACATTTGATTAGCCATGATGTATTGTAAATCAAGGTTTGCAAATGCGCACTGTGTGTAACTGTATTTTCACTATAAAGTGTATATCTTTTGAAGGTATTTCTTTTAATGTTCAATTATAATGGGCAATGTAGCATTTTGGCATTTGACTTTCAAATGAATATAACCATTAATTTAGAAAACAATAATACACTAAGGCAGCAGTGACCTTTTGCTGTTATTATTTATCAAGCTGTGAAAAAAGGCATTTTGTGTTGCATTTTAAAAAAGTCAGCATATTTGCATGTTGCAAAGTCATAAAGATTGATATAAGGTCTAAAATAATAATTTAGTAATATTTTTGCTGTTTTCAAAACAGTAGAAAGCCATCAAACATATTATAGAAAAGTGAAATGAATTGTGATTTCATAGCATTGAACCCTAACAAAGCCTGATGAGCACTGAAAACTGAGGGACACTTGCTATCACTGTTTAAAAGGTTAGGTACAGAAATATGTCCTATATATTTTTATTTAAAAAGCAATATCAGATTTCCTTATTTATATTACATTAAATAGTGACTGATGTTTTCCACTAACAGCTGTGTAAGGCAAAATGAGTTATTTCCTATGAGCTGAGTGTAATACACAGTACAGTGGTCTACAGCATTAAAAGTCACAATAATGTGTACAGAAATAACAGAAAAACATAGAATTTTATAAATGTACGCTTAAACTACAATTATTTTCTGCCTTACCTAGCTACATAAATAGCTATTGATGGGCTATGTAAGTTCAGCCACACTATATCCAGCATTTACTGTCACAATATCTTCCCTATGTTAAGGTTTATAGACAGTGATGCTTGTCTAAAGTGTCCAGAAAATAAAAGGCCTAACCATGGGAAGCAAAAGGCTATTCTCATATTACTTGGGGGTATTTTAATTTGTGTCGTTATAAATTTACAAAACAGAGTTGAATGATTTATATCATAGCTACTACATAGCTTCCTCAAGGTCATCCATTGCACAATTACAATTGATTGATTGATTCTTCTCGGCAAAATAATATTTGCACCTTTAAAAGACTTTTGTGGGTAATAGTAATACATTTTCAAAATGTATCTTATTTGTGGTGCTTTTTTCCTTGTATTTGATGTTTCTTGAGTTCAGGTTAGAAGCAGAAACAGAGGAATAATACTTTTACAGTAGGTGTCCTTTTATTATCTAAACTGCATGTTAAATATGAGAAAAACATGTCAATATGAGAAGTCTTTGGGTGTATGACAGGACTGTATTAAGCTTATTACTCTTTTTAAATTGGAAAAACTTAAAATTATACATATAGAACTTGGATGAGAAATTAGTAATGTATAAAGAAATTAAATGGAATTTTTAAAAGCTTGTATGTTATGTATGTAAATGTGTGTTTTTTCTATGTTTATAAATAATTAAAAAAAAAAGTTACTATATTCTGGGTATAATTGTTTTGAAGTTATTTTGTTTCAACATTAACCTCATGAAATCAAAAAGAGCTTAATGAGGATCAATAATCATGCAGATTTGGAGAAAAGGAACTTAAAATAGATTTTAATAGGTGAATATCACAATAACAGAAAGGGAATGACAATCTTATATCCCCTTTTACATGCTTAATGCACCCACTCAATTTATATATTGTTTTTTTAAAGATAGGCGTTCTCCTTTTGCAACTTTTTGGTATAGTAATTTGCTGTGAATTATGTCAACAAAATAGACAATACCATGTCATGTCATTTTATGTCAGTAAGGAATTAGAAATGATTTAAAAATGTAATAGACACAGTTCATTGTGGGAAAAGGTTATTTCTTTAAAATCAGGGCCAAAATATTACATACAATGGAGTATTTTTATTAACAATTAAAGTGGTATTTAGTTAATCCAAAGAATACCTTATATACACATTATGCAAAAGTGATCATTACTTGCAGTGTTTGATAACAGGCATTACACAAATTATTTTAAGCGGTGTGACCTTTCAAATGTTCCATTTGAAATTTTTATGTAGTTTCATTGTGATCTCCAGAGATTTATTAGTAATTTAAATGCCTTTTTTAGCCTAAAGCCTTGAGATTCTGCCAAGACTGCATGCTCTTTTCCAGTGTAATGATCCTTGAAATTAAAAACATACACATGTGTTACTGCAATAAACAATTTGCTTGCTAACATTAACATCCAGTTTCAATTCCAATTGTAACTGTAATTTTATAAGGTTTTATACTTAGTATAATAGGCTTTATTACCTTAAAATTATACTGGCATGTAACATAAAGTGTCAATCTTGATTTCTTGGATGACTACTCAGTTATTTCAAATTACTTTTTATTGCACTTACTTTGTGGGCTAATCATTAATTTAAAGGTACTGAGTCATAGAAACTAAGATATACACTATTCTTAAAACATAAAAGTTGGAAGACTACAAATAAGAGAAGAAAAAACGAATGTGATTGTTTTGAATTCCTTTTGTACTGCATTATTATAATAAATGATTATTGAAATATTAGCTGCTTTGGCAGTTCTTTTTGTAATATATTGTCTGGACTTAACAATATTCCCTGTATATATATATATATATATATATATATATATATTGATATATTGATATACTGTGCTCTAGTGAAGGCATGAAATAAATAAGACTATATTTAAATTTTTATTAACTTTATATATAAAACTTATCATGCAAGTGTCACGTCACAGCGTACCAAGGAGACACCGAAGTCAGGTAGGACTGGCAAAGGATGGTCCAGAGAGCAGAGGTCAGGATACAGGAGAGCAGGGATGTCGTGAATTAGCCGAGGTCAATAACAGAGAAACAACTGGAACGCGTACTGGGATAGGCACGACCATCAGAAGACAATGTCTTTGAGTTAGGAAGTCTCTTAAATAGGCACAGGAGTTTAGGCACTAATTGGAGATTTCCCGCCACATATTCAAAGTGCAGTTACGTCACTTTCTGCGCGGCCATCTTGTGTTTGGCGATTTCGTAATCTCCCCATATAAGTCGAGGTAGTACCTGCCGGCGCCACTAGGTGGCGTGAAGAAGAACGAGTCCGGACTCCAGAAGAGCACCTGTGTCCCGGGTACAGCTGCTGGGAATGCAGCGTGGAGGTAGGGGGTCTCCCTCTTCCTCGCGGTAGCTGCGGCTGCTGTGTTGAGGAGGGGGGGGTCTCCCTCTTCTTCGTGGCGGCTGCGGCCGGAGTTGCCGGGCAGAGGCGGGGGGTCTCCCCCTTCTTCGCGGCGGCTGCTGCTGCTGGTCCGAAGCGGGGGGTCTCCCTCTTCTTCGCGGCGGCTGCCGGACCGAAGCAGGGGGTCTCCCCCTACCTCGTGGAGGCTGTGGTTGCTGACCGTAGGGTTTACCCGTCGGGTACGTAACAACAAGTAAATATTCATTATAAATATTTGCAGTAACGAGAATGGGCATCGGCCAACACATTCCGAACACCTGCAATAGGCTCCATCATATACATAATGTTAAAGGTAGAATAGCAGAGGACCAGTCGCCTCAACAGGAGTCAAGTTGTTGATAGCTATTACCAACAGAGACATGTGCAAATCAGCCAAAAATGATTCTGACAAATATTTCGGTTCATATTCGGCCCCTTTGCTTTCAGGCAACTAATTTATTTTCCTGCACATTCAGTTCGGATGGAAATTCAGGGGGCATTTTTAATTGTGGGAAGAAGTTTGTTGCCCAATGCATACATTTAGTCTAACTCACTCTCTCACCCACTCCTTCTTGTTCATTCTTATGTTCTCTAAATGTTTCCCTATATTCTCTAGTGATCACTTCTGCTTCTACTGACCACTTCCGCATCAATTGGGGAAATGATGTCACCAAAAGCGCCGTCATTTTGCCCGAACTTGAACTGAGGGCAATACTGTAGGCACCACATATTGCCCTCAGTTCAAGTTATGGCTAAGTGACGGCAATTTTGCCATGTCTTAAACTCTGAGTGATAGGCAGGATATATAATTTAATAGAAAATTAAATGATATATCTTGAGAAATATTTTAAATTGAGTTATGAAATATCCATAATTTGTCAATGTTTAATCGAAATCTGTCTCAACATAAAGAACTCTAGGGGAATAGTTCATTTTCTTCTGATATATTTGGTTCATGAATTGTAACACTTTTGACTAAATACTGTAAATCTTTTCTATACATAAGGATTAGTATTATGTTTTTCTCAATCAACAAAAAAAGTTTTTTTATAAAAAGGTTTTTGAGTTTTATTTAAAAACAAAAACAAATTGAAAAAATGAGGCTTTTACAATAAGGCTTCTTTAATGATCTACTCTGTTTGATATCTTAGATAGAGACTATTAAAGGATTTTTCATAGCATTTCTTTTGATGTTAGAAAGCCTTTGGTAAATCCGTTGGGAACACACTTTGATCTTTTCGGTTTTGCCCTTAGTATAGTATTACAAAATCATTATCTAACTTCAGCAGATTTGTGTGATCCGTTTATCAATATTTCAGTGCATAAACAACGAGGTAGAACACAGTCACAATTTAACACGACTAATATGAATGTACAACACAAAGGCAAAAAAAATCAAATATTTATAAATGTATTCTAAGATCTGACACAGTTGGAAATGTTAGAACAATGAGCAACATATATTCTTACATTATTTATTATAATATGTGACCTTATATATGTTAATGCTTTTGTATAGTTATAAAACGTGGCATTTAACTTAAATATATATTTTTTAATAAATTATTTAATAACGGTTGACATATGTTACCCATAAACAAAATGAAGTAAGAAACTAATACAATCAAAAGTCAGCAGCAAAGATTACTATCTTGAGTCAAGTATAATACAAAATATACATATTTGTGTCTATATCATGGTATTATAACCTATATTCCAAAACTAACGGCCTGTTATTACACTTTGTAACACTATAGTACAATCTTGTGCGAGGCAACATGTTATATACCACCCCAGATTAACATATGGAAAACAAAAAAATAAAACCAAAACAGGCTGATGCTGGCTATCCATCTCTCCCAGAAACAGAGAAGAAAATCATCTGACATTCCCCAACCCTCTTAATTGTTCAGCTTCCCCCTCACTGCCCACTGATGTAGCAAATTATCTCCAGGACAACCAAATAGCAATGGAATGTTGATATTAGCGATGGTAGATCAGCACCATGTTGCATAACTTTTCTATATTGCATAACCATGTGCTAATTGTGATGATGGTTTGCTTCCAAAAGAGTGGAATGGTGGCTTTCACAGTAATTAACAAGAAAAAAGTCCATTGAATTTTTCTACATTGGAAAAGTGGTAGTATGATTAAGCAAACTTTGATCTAGGGCAGGGATCCCCAAACTCGGCCCTCCAGCTACTGCAGGACTACATCTCCCATAATGCTCCTTCAGCTAAGGGGCTGGCTGAGTAATATGGGAGATGTAGTCCTGCAGCAGCTGGAGGGCCGAGTTTGGAGATCCCTGATCTAGGTCTTAGGACAAATCAGTGCCCAACATACATTATATGTACAAAAGGCTACAAAAGGACATCTTACCATTACACCAACAGGGACTTCTATGACACTGCATTCTAAATAGACATTAATATGTAGTTGGAAGCATAGCATTGTTCAAAATGTCTTGGTATGCTGAAGGGGACATATGAAGACAAGGTAAAGACCTTTTCTATCCCAGCATGACTAAGCCCCAGTGACCAAAGCAAGGTCCATAAAGACATGGTTGGATGAATTTGGTGTGGAAGAGCATGACTGGCTTGCACAGAGCCCTGACCTCAACCGCATAGAATACCTTTGGATTGAACTGGAATGGAGATTCCAAGCCAGGCCTTCTTATCCAACATCAGTGCCTCACCTCACAAATGCTCTACTGGATGAATGGGCAAAAATTCTCAGAGAAAGACACCAATGTCCTGTGGAAACCCTTTCCAGGAGAGTGGAAGCTTAATAGCTGCAAAGGAGGGGGGAACAACTTTATATCAATCTGTATCATATGGATTTAGAATGTCATAATGTCATAAAAGTCCCCGTTTGTATAATGGTGTCCCAATACGTTTGTCTATTTGGTATATATAATAACAGGAAAAGCCACTTAACTCTAGAAAATTCATGAATTATTGTTCATTACAAACACTGTTCAGTCTGAAAAATCATGTCAGTACAAACAGATCATCATAAGTTTATGATATATGTTGCAGCTATGTGACACAAACTGCCTGCTGTCTAGAATTGTTTCAAGGTAACTGTTGTAAGTCATAGGTTAAAACCAGAAGACTTCTTGCAGAATGACACCAATTTGCTGCAATACCCGCAGGACTGAAGTAAGAACAGAAAACTGAACCAAATAGTGTAATACTGGCAAAACAATATAGTGCTATTTATACATCACTTTCCACCCACAATTTGTACTCATTGGCTCATTTTACGTATGATAGAAAACTGTGCAAACCAAAGCCCAAGGTGCATAGCAGATAAATGGTTAAAAGGCTTTTAACCAGTTACTTTCATAAAATGCATTTCAAAATAAAACACTCAACTAAACATTGAATAATACAATTTCACATGTATTTGAAGGAGGCTTTATCCAAGTAGCAAACATAAATTATGGCATGTTAAAAATAGAAAAAACAATATATAATTTATTTATATAGCAGCAGGTCATTAAAATGTGACTTAAAGTGTAAGAGACTGCATGACATGTTGCTGTTTGTAGTAGTTCATGTTAAGTATGCTAAAGAACTTAGGACACTGTATTACTGGGGCACCACCAAATTTACAACTGTCAATAAAAATATGTAGAATTAGTCGATAAAAATGTTGAAAATGTTGTATGAATGTACCAGAGATACATTTAATTGAGAATTATTGCAGTATGATTGTTGGTCAAGCTGATAATGCAGCCTACAATACCATTCTTCTCTGCCTTTGGGAAAATAATTTGTGTTGCATTGCTCTTTAAATATCACAGTATAAATTTACAATTTTTTATATCTTTGTTAGCTTAAATGTTGCATTTTTTCAAACTAGCTTCTGACACTGCAGTCAGAAAAAAACAAGGCAAAGTGAGTCAAGATCCCCTTGGTAGAAACTGAAACTGATACAAGACAAAAAAGAACATAATTGAGTTAAACAACTGTTTTGCACATTTATATATACAGTCTTGTGAAAGAAGAAAGTACTCTTGAATTCTATAATTCTATACCCTCTTTGAATTCTATATACATATCTGGAAATAAAAACACTCAGATCTAAAAATTAGGTTAATACAACCTCTTATGAAGAGCAATACATTACATATTATACTGTGCCATGATTTATTCAATAATATATATATATATATATATGTGTGTGTGTGTGTGTTTGTGTGTGTGCAAGTATTAGATATATATATCTAGATGAAACACCAACAGTATTGGCTCGATTACAGGCCGTACCCGATTATAGTCCGCAGATTAGTGGAATGGTAAAACAGTATTTTACGTAATAAACAGGAATACATGTATTTTAACATTGTTGACATCTATTATGCGGTTAGTCAGCATATGTTGCATCGCGCAGAAGTCCACCGACTGCCGTAGAGGTGGATCCAGGTCCCCTGCAGCTCTGCTTGCCTGCAGCAGGGCTAAATGAAAAATAAAAAAAACACCCGCCCGGCGCCCAGAACTGCATGTCCTGGGCGTCGGGCGATACGAATTGCGCATTGCTGCGCTATACCCCGTTTATAGGCCGCACCTGCACTTTAAAGACTTAAAGTGTGTGTGTGGGGGGGAAGTGCGGCCTATATTAGGACAAATACGGTAATTAAAAAAATTAAAAGAATAATAACAATTATATAAAATGTATCAAAAAGGAAGGTAGTAGTGCACATCAATAAAGATAGAAGAGTAACACAATACTTCCCCAGAGAAAACACAGGAAAAAAATTATAGTGTAGTAATTAATCCAATAAATGTGGAAAAAGTATGAACAAATATAGCGATGATGGCGGACATAAATTACTAAATTTCAAACCACAGAGCCTAGTGCTAAAACATGCAGTTTATATCTGGCTGTGTTGGCCTAGATTGAATTAATATTAAAAAAAAAATTCCATTACATAGGGTTAATGCACTATGTTTCTCTAACCTCTTTGCTGAAAGCCCTCTTATAATCTATATAGATACATTTCTAGCAAAGTGTGCAATGCAAAGCTTGTGATGTGGTTATTAAAACAATACCCAATAACAACACGCAGTTATAATTTAATTAATAATTCTTGCAATGTCATTAACATATCAAATACAATTATGTACCCACTGTGTGCACTGCATAAAATATACTATTCTGTATTTTATTACAGTGCTGACAGCTATTAATTTCATCATTTAGGGTGACTTTAGACCTGTCTACAAATTTCTGGAACTGCTTTTTGATCTATCATTTTATCATTCACTATTTTTTATAGACCCTGTTTAATCTAGCATTGCCATTTGTGGCTCGATTCTATTATTGCCCAGGAAAATGCTCTTCTTTATGTTACACAGATCATTTACTAAATGAACAATGTAGTCAGATTATTCTATTTTGGAAATCCTATTAGCCACTTTGATCGGAAATTGCAATGCCTGGTGGTCAAGTCTTACTGGCAATAAAGCTAAGAAGCATGTGTAAGTTTAGTGCATAAACTAACCAGATCAAAATAAAGTATACAATATCTGTCATTGGAATTAGTAGCTTGATTCTAGGCAAATAGGTCACAAAGCGCAAGCAAAAGAGGAGGTGGTTAAATTACATTTGAGACTCATATTCACTTTTGCACACATTGCGCACAATATATCCACAGACATTGTGTTGTGTTGTGGTGTACTTAATTGATCTAGACATACTTTAAGTAGGTGCTAAATGACCACCAGAAATATATGAATTTAACAGGTGTTAACTATTTGGTATTGTGATAGGAAAGCAAATGTACTTTGTATTCCCATTGGTTTCCATGGTTATATATATAGAAGTAAGGTTTTAGCACATGGTAGTACTTGCGATAGTCTGGCTTCGACAAGGGTAATAGCACCTAGATTCCACACCTGAAAAGTTGATTTTAGACAAGACTTTAAAAACCTTGTGCTATTCACCACCATTAAAACCTATTAACATTTAGACATAGCATTACATCAAGCCCAATGTATCTATGTATCTCATGTCTTCTTTCTGTAAAATTTATAGATCTTGCAAGTGTCAAAGTAAAGATATATTTATTATATGCATTCTAAAGAGTGCACAGATGAGTAGAAATAAAGGTTATGCAGTGCCAAAAGGATTTGAGAACTATACTGTGTTATTGATTTGTTCTTCATGATAGCCATATCTCCATCACAGACTTTTCAAACTGTGTTTGCCCCTTATTTGCTGCAGCCTAAAGATACATTATTACTTTTTTCATTGCTTTTTTACCATTTAATAACTATAAAACTTTATTGAAAAGTCAACTGTCTGTTATGCTGGTGATGAAAATACTTTTCTGATGTTACAATAATTTGTTCACTAATGCATGTTTGTATCTATTTTTAGCATATGTAACAATCTTGCTTAGTGCATTAAGTGTTGGCCAGTTTTCAGGTTGATGGACCATGTAGAACATACCGTATTTGCTTGATTATAAGACAACCCTGATTATAAGACGGGGGGGGGGGGGG
>VKOC01018955.1:0-22257 GCA_009364415.1 Spea multiplicata | reverse complement strand
TGCATGGTTCGTGCATTTTTTTGAGGAAGTCATGAGGCCATAACTGGAACATGCGCAAGTTTTCAGGAATTGGTTTACTGGGCCCATATCCCATTTGGGACATTTTGGAAGCCCCTCCACTGTAAAGTACCCCATAAAAGTATATATTTATGAACAGAAGACAAGTCAAGGTGTTCAACTAGGGTAGTTTTGACAGTTTTCAGCTAGCTATTTCTTCACTGATGTCTGCCAAACTTCACAGGGAAATTATTTTATTGCGTTTTTAACGCATACATTTCAATGTTGCACTGGATTTCTTGCACACCATAAGTGCAACAGTGGAAGAAAACACCACATTTTGTTCACCAACATCCCCCGATTCCAACAAGGCCTCACATGCATGGTTCATGCATTTTTTGAGGAAGCCATGAGGCCATAACTGGAACATGCGCATTTTCGTTTTCACATTTGGAATCTTCAGAAATTGGTTTCCTGGGCCCATATCCCATTTGGGACATTTTGGAAGCCCCCCACTGTAAATTACCCCATAAAAGTATATATTTATGAACAGTAGACAAGTCAAGGTGTTCAACTAGGGTAGTTTTGACAGTTTTCAGCTAGCCATTTCTTCACTGATGTCTGCCAAACTTCACAGGGAAATTATTTTATTGCGTTTTTAACGCATACATTTCAATGTTGCACTGAATTTCTTGCACACCATAAGTGCAACAGTGGAAGAAAACACCACATTTGTTCACCAACATCCCCCGATTCCAACAAGGCCTCACATGCATGGTTCATGCATTTTTTTGAGGAAGCCATGAGGCCATAACTGGAACATGCGCAAGTTTTCAGGAATTGGTTTACTGGGCCCATATCCCATTTGGGACATTTTGGAAGCCCCCCACTGTAAAGTACCCCAAAATAGTATATATTTATGAACAGTAGATTAAGAACAGTAGATTAAGATAAGAAAAAATGAAATAATTTTTGTAACTGGCAACTGTAAGAAAGATTAAGATTAAGAAACAATTAAATTATTTTTTGTACCTGGCAACTGTATGAAATTCTTTAAAACAGTTGCCAATGCACAGACCGGGCTTATCAGGGCAACCAGAACAGTAAAATACTGTGTCCTTCCTGTGCCCTTTGGCATAACACACCCTGCACCGTTTTTGTGTTTTTGATTTTTTTGAGGTAGGAGGAAATTTGAAGGGGAAATGTTCTTCCTGAATTACGAGAGACGCTGAGGGGCCTTGTGCTGCTGGACCCAAGATTTCCTTGAGTAACAAAAACTGAAAGGATAAAAATGTGTTTTTTTTGGCAGGGTGTATTTTTTTAAAAAGTAAGAATGCATTATGAGTTGCAATCTGCATTATATAAATGGCTACCTTTTTATACCACGTATTGGTTTTTCTCATTATGAGGTACGGCTGCAATAATTGATCGGCCAAATCCACTCCCCCCATATGCCTATTGTAGGCCTTGATGCAGGTAGGCTTTCTTTGGAACAGTGGCATCGTCATGAATCGTGCTTAACATGCACACATCCTTCTTGTCCCTATATTTTACAGCCAAAAGTTCTTGTTGGCGTAAAGCTAAGGATGCCCCATATTTTAGTTTGGTTTCCCTAATCTGTTTTGGGACCCCTATTCTGCTCTGCCTTATGGTGCCACAGGCCAAGGTGTCCATGCAAAACAACAACCTGAACAAAGGGACACTTGTATAATAGTTGTCCATGTACAAGTGGTACCCTTTGTTCAGTAAGGGGCAAACAAGGTCCCAGACAATTTTTTCACTTACGCCCAGATGGTCTGGGCAACCTGGTGGGTCAAGCTTGGCATCTTTCCCCTCATAAACCCGGAAGGAATATGTGTAGCCACTACTGCTCTCACATAATTTATAAAATTTTACCCCATACCGGGAGCGTTTAGAGGGAATGTATTGCTTGAACCCTAACCGGCCTTTAAATTTCATTAGGGACTCATCAATACTAATTTCTCGCTTGGGGGTATAAACGGCAGCAAATTTAGTTTGGAAGTGAGAAATCAGAGGGCGAATTTTAAAAAGCCTGTCATATGTGGGGTCATGTTTGGGAATGCACTGGGTATTGTCATTGAAATGTAAAAAGCGGAGGAGGAGTGCATACCTTCCCCTTTTCATGGTGTTGGAAAAAATTGGGGTTGAAATAATGGGGTCTGTGCTCCAGTACGACTTAAAAGTGGGCTTTTTTATTATCCCCATTATCATGGTGAGTGCCCAGAATGTTTTTAACTCGCACACATCAGTGGGAGTCCATGCCTTTTGCTTGTTTGCTTTATTTCTACATTCCTGGGCAGCGTACAAGTTAGTCTGGTAAACTAACGCCTCCCAAAACTCATTGCCCATGAACAGCTCCATAAACTGGCATGGGGTATATTCTGCGACATCCGGATGAATGCCGGAATTGGCAGTGAAGGGGGGAACATCTGGAAAAGTGCCAGCTGCAGGGATCCACTCATCAGAGGGATCAGGAGGAGTAGAAGCAACACGGCTCCTTTTAACTGGGGGTGCAGCATCATCAGAGCTGCTGCTAAACTGGCCCACATCAAAATCTGACGCAGTGTCAGTTGCAGAGTCTGACGCAGTGTCAGTGTCTGAGGCCAACATTGTATATGCCTTTTCCACCGTATAAAACCTATCCATATTTTTTTTTTGCCCTACCTAACCCTAGACCCTAACCCTAATCCCTACCTAATCAATTCCCCACTAACTGATAAATTCCCCACTAACTAATCAATTCCCCACTAACTAAACCCCCACCAGCCACCCACCCACAATTTTTAAGGAAAAAAAAAGAATTAACCCCTTAGGGTCAAATGCTGCTGATCAGAACACTGATCAGAAGTGAAAAAATGATATAAAAATAATTTTTTTATTTTTTTTTTAATAATAATCGCTCGGGACTCTCTGGGACAACGTGCTCTGTCTCTCTCCAACTCACAACCACGAGTGAGGAGGAGGGAGACAGGGTAATATAGGCAGATACAATGTTTACAAACATTGTATCTGTCAATATTCAAAAGCATGCACGTGATTCGCTTTTAAAGCGATCACGTGCATGAAAGTGACGCCGATTGGCTGCTGCACGATCGCTGGGGTCGCCCAGCGGTCAGTAGCAGCCAGCCCTTCGCGATCCCGTCGTCAAGTGCGACGCGGGACCGCTTTTCGGCTTCGACGTACCTGGTACGTCCCGGTCTACCGGGGACCAGTAACCAGGAAGTACCAGGTACGTCCCGGAGCTGAAGGGGTTAAATCCCGTATTATAACCCTTTAAACGTAGAAATAATTGGGTCGTCGCTGTCAGTTCAAGCCATAAAATTGTTAGTAAGAATAGTATTTATTTTTTCCACCAGTTCGTGGATTCATACATTTCCAAAGGTCCTGTGCATTTGTATTGGCTGTATTACCTACTGTAGGAATATATCAGAGTATTTCCCCCATTTTTTCACAGCGTCAGGAACTTCCTGTGTTTGCAGATGACGGTGATGGCAGTGATAAGGAAGATGAGCTGCCCCAGGTGGTAGTGCTTAAGAAAGGTGACCTTTCAGAAGACGAAGTCATGAAAATTAAACAGCAAATTAAAGAAAGTTCTAAAGGTTTGTGTACAAAGGCTTATTACGAGATAGATATATATATATATAATATTAATAAAAACACACGCTCTTCCTTATTGTTTCAAGTTGCAAATTTGAAAAGCATGTAGACATTTTGCATGGATACTAAGAAGACTTTCCATCACTTTCAGTAGTGTCCTAATGCTGACTACGTTATACTGGACTCTCTAGAGAATGTTTTATAATAAAATACATTGTGTACAATAAAATGAATCTAGTTTCTGTAAAAAAAAAAAAAAATGTCATTATAAGAAGATGTTTAAAGTTTCTCTTATACTAAACTGATCTTGTATCCAGCCTTTATGTGAAGTCTTAGAGAACGAACGTGTACGGTGTTATGTATACAATGGTGCTGAGTTTGAGGTATAGTCTAATCAACATAGCAGCAGATGGAATGGCCCGGTCAGCAGGACATTTCCATTTGTTGCGATGGTGATTAGGCTACTTTTCAAATTGTGCAGCAGTTATACGGATGCATAACGTCTTTGGACCTCATATTGGAATTGCTATAGCCTCTTTTCTCCATTAGATGGCAGCAAAGCCTGGGAAGTGCAAAATGAGCATTGAAAAGTTGTGTTATATAAGAACATTAGCAGATAGTCTTATTGGCCTCATTTGATATTTATTGAGCTGAACAGGCAATCTTCAATCAATAAATTCAAGCACACAGTGGTTTCATTTATTTTTATTCCTTACGTAGGTGAGGAATCGGCCCCTGCAGACGGAAGGATCATGTTTAAGAAGCCTGAAAAACGCATCTCTGGTGACAAGTTCTCGGGCATTAGTGCAAGTTCCACAAAGAAGAAAAAACAAGAAGAAACTCAGGAGTCACCAAGTAGCAAATCAAGCCAGAAACAAGTGCGAAATAGTAGTTTACTTTCATTTGATGATGAAGATGATGAAGATTAGCATTTATTCAAACATGACTGTTGGCGTTTCCAAGCTGATAAACAGCCTGTAAATGTTAAAGTAAATGACTGGATTATATTTCCCATGAATGGTTTTATTTTGTTGTGTTTTACCCATGATGGCACAAAGTAGTGTTTCCACTTCTGTAAAATATTCCTGTAGGGATTGCGTGTGTGTGTGTTTTTTTTGTTTTCTTTTAAGTGGCTTTTCCTTTTGTATTTTTTAAAGACAAGTCTATTTTTGTAGACTGGGAACAGATTGCTAATAAAATGTAAAGTAAGTGCTTCTTGCCCATTTTTTTTTTCAAGAATGATGATAATAAGGCCTCTTGAATAGTATAGTTTATTTGTGAGGTGCATATGTGCAGAATTTTGGGATAAGAGGACCAAGTTCACTTGAGCATGAAATAGAACGTGTGCAATTTCCTAGTAAATCAAACTATGTGACTGGACGTAAGACTTTGAATTCAGGGCATTACAATAGCTTTTCCGAAAATTTCCCAATTATTTTCTTCCCATCATGCATTCTCTTGCTACTGTTCTCTACTTCTCTGTCATGTCTTTGTGTGCATGGACCTTTCAGGTTCTTGGGATCTACTCATTTTGTTACATTGCCAGCCGATTCCAGAGTACAGTCAAAGTAAATAAGACAATTTAAATATCATTAACCCCTTCAGGACCGGCTTAATGAGAGCAGTTTTGCTATGTCTTTATTCAACTGTGATTGCCCACGCAGGGCTTTCTTTTGAATGAATAATTATATATATATAAATATATATATAAACCATCATTTAGTATTATTATTATTATACTTTATTTATAAAGCGCCGACAGATTCTGCAGCCGCTGTACAAGATGAAAAATTTCCCAGCTGGGACTTACATTCTAGGTGCGTGAACAATATCTACAAAATTTGGGGAAATTACAAAAACAAAAGGTATAATTGTTCACAGTTTCACCTATAAAATCTACAAAAAAAACTCCAAAAAAGTATTTAGGTATTTGTCATTTTTGTATGCCTGGTGTTTTCATTTATTTTGGCAATTACAGGGTTTAAGAATGAATGACGTACATCGCTGTTTTCTAAACAAGATTTTTTAAAAAATGTAGTATGCTGGGAGTTGGGTCCCAATAGCGGCCAGAAAAAAGAAAAACTACTGAACTAAAAAGTCAGGGCTCGACAAATCCCAGGCGCCAGGTCGCCATGGCGACAGAGAATTTTGTCCTGGCGCCTAGGTTTTGTCAGCCTCTTACACCCAGAACAAAATTGTGGATGTAAGAGGCTGAGTCACCACACGGGGGCGCTGCTGCTGCTGTCTGCCCAGGAGTCTGGGCAGACAGCACAGCCACTCTGAGCCCGCCCCCGAGCCTGAGATCCCTCCCACGGAGTGATCCTGTAGGCTGAAAACGCGGTTGCTGGAAAAGCAGCAGTCCTGCTTTCAGCTGCCAGAGGCAGCTTCAGGGAAGGGGTTTGTGTGTTGATTGGGTCCCCACACAAGTGTGGGGACCTGACCCAACACCCCCCAGCTGCCTGATCGCTCCATGGGAGCGACAGTGCAGCGTTAACCCCTTCAATGCCGCGATCGCGGCATGTAGGGGTTAATTCCCGTTTTGGGGGCTTTGCTGCTGGTGGTCTGCCTGGAAGCCCAGGCAGACCAGCAACAGCAAAAACGAGCCCCCACAAGCCCTTTGATAACTCCTGTAGGTATGGAAGCCTACAGCAGTCATCAAAGAGACTCCCTCTGCAATGGCTGGTCCATAGACCAGCAATTGAGTCCCAGCTGCCAGAGGCAGCTTCAGGGACAGGGGAGAGGGTTCTTCGGTCTCCACATGAGTGTGGAGACCAGCCCCAACACCCCCCTGCTGCCTGATCGCTCCCTGAGAGCGACAGTGCAGCGTTAACCCCTTCAATTCCGCGGCATTTTAGGGGTTAACTCCCGTTTTGTAAGGGGCTCTGCTGCCGGTGGTCTGCCTGGAAGCCCAGGCAGATCAGCAACAGCAAAAAAACGAGCCCCCACAAGCCCTTTGATGATTCCTGTAGGCATGGAAGCCTACAGCAGTCATCAGAGACTCCCCCCTGCAATGGCTGGTCTACAGACCAGCAATTGCTTCCCAGCTGCCAGAGGCAGCTTCAGGGACAGGGGAGAGGGTTCTTTGGTCTCGCCATGAGTGTAGAGAGCAGCCCCAACACCCCCCCTGCTGCCTGATCGCTCCATGAGAGCGACAGTGCAGAGTTAACCCCTTCAATGCCACAATTGTGTATGACACATTCGTGGCATTGCAGGGGTTAACATTTGTCCCCACAAGCTTGTGGGGACTAAATATCTGTCAATGCTGTGCTCCAATGGAACATCAGCATCAAAAGAGTTAAAAAAAACAAAAACAAAAAAAACCAAAAAAAAACAAACAGCACTGACCTGAAAGTCCAGGGTGCTTCCAGGTCAAACGCTGTGAGTTTAGTAAGTGGGCCAGTGATGATCGGATCCCTCCTGACCAACTGTTAGTTTAAAAAAATCCTGGCTCCTAACTTTTTTACCTGGCGCCTAGATTCACAACAAATTTGTCAAGCCCTGAACTAAAGTATATATTTTTTGAAAGTTGACATCCCAAAGTATTTTACTAGGGGCATTTTAACACTTTTTTATTTAACCATTTTAGCGCCAACCTCTCAATTCATTTTTAACCAACCCATTCTAGCCAAATACAGTATTTCAGTACATTTCCCTTGGTACATTAAATTACTGAAACAACTTGTGATTTGTATCATTGCAGTTTTCAAACATGGAATTTTGACAGATCAGTTTGGTTAGGTTACCTATATATTGTATTTTTGACAAGTTTAAGCCATCATGATCAGGTAATAATGATGTATTACATTTTTTAATTATTTTGTTACCTTAGATGACCCCTCTCTTTTCCCCTGGCAGGGTTATCCAGGGGCTGTCATGATGATCAGACCCCTTATATTGGCCAGGAGTGATCTGTCCTCATCATCAGTCCACTTTTGATTGGTTCTGCAGCAGTGCGAACTGCAGCAGATCCTGAACGCACAACAATTGACCTGGAAGCACTCTTGACTTCCAGGTCGGTGCTGTTCTTTTTTTATTTTTTATTTTATAACTCTTTCAGTGCTGATGCTCCTTAGGAGTACAACATTGACTGATATGGGGAAACATATTAACCCCTACAATCCCGTGGTTGTGTCACAGATAATCGTGGCATTTAAGGGGTTAACACTGCACGATTGCTCTTAATGGGCTGATCGGGCAGCAGGGGAGGGTTGGGGCTGGTCTCCAAACTCATGTGGAGACCAAATAAACTTTCAGCCCTGTCCCTGAAGCTGCCATAGGCAGATGTTTGTTTTGCATACATACTGGACCCCACTGTGTATGTTAAAGTGGGGTATGCCTGTAGTTGATATTTTCCCTAGTTTCATAGTGTATTAACCCATTAAGAACCAAGGATTTTCCAGGTTCAATGACCAGAGCATTTTTTCCATTTTTGAAGTAATCTTCCTCTTTAAATTTTAACACACCGATAAAAGCGATATAATGTTTTAAAAAGGACAGTTAGAGCTTTCTTTGGATATAAACATAGAGTGCATTGTGAAACTATTCACCCTCTTGCCATTTTTCCTATTTTTTTGGATTACAACCTTTCTTTTTTTTTTGTATCATTTGATTTACACAACACACCCACCACTTTGGAAGATGCAAAATATTTTTTATTGTGAAACAAGAAATAAGACAAAAAAACCCAAACCAAAGTCAATAAATTGTAGAGCCACACCTTTTACAGGCATTACAGCTGCTAGTCTTTTGGGGATCTCTATATGCTTGGCACACCTAGCCACCAGAAATTTTGCCCATTCTTTAAGGCAAAACTGCTCCAGCTCCTTCAAGTTGAATGGGCTCCACTAGTTTACAATAATCTTTAAGTAATACCACACATTCTTAATTGGATTGATGTCTGGGCTTTGACTAGTCAATCCCAAGACATTTAAATGTTTTCAATTAAACCACATTTCCTTGGAATTTTGACATGTAGTCATCCTGCCCCCATGTCCTATTATGGACATCTTTGAAGCCGGCTGGTTCAATTTACCCCCATCAAACCATGTGTTTTTGAAAGTAGACAACCGTGGGTATTTTAAATGGTAGCATCAAATTCCATGAAGTGTACTTTTAAAACAAATATCACCAAAATGACAAACAAAACGCACAAGCTGTATGTAGTTTCCATTAATACATTATGTTCTGCAAGACATTGTTTCATCCCTTTCAGTTCTGATATATTGAAGAACCTCTGTATTTTTGGTTTTGAAAATATCTTTTATCCCTGACAAGGCATGCTGAAGAAGCATAATAGGCAGTTTTATATGTTGTGTTTCATGGACAGCAATTTTTCTCTATTTACACCCTCCCTTCTGCAAAACTTAATTTCAAATTATCAATAAGCAGCCTAATCTATGTTGTCTAGTTTCCTACAACAATTATAAAGCCCCTTCCCCTGCTGTTCCTCATCTTGAGCTCTTTTTTCTTGTTGATAGCTTACTCTGGCTCCCTCGTCTTTACGTTTCCATCCACGCTGAGCTTATTTTTATATTCCACAGTTTAGCAGCTCAGTAATTGGAACGTTCTTCAAATAATACCATATGATCGATAGAGAACCAGCGGGGAGATGGTCTGTGGCTAGCACCATTACATCCCTGTACATGCTGGCAAGCAACAGCCAGCATTCCCATTTAATAGGCGACGTGCCCTTTTTTTCTTCAATGCTGTTGTTTTAATCTATTGTGAATTTACAAGATATTATTCTCTTAAATGTTTGCTTATGCATCTTTATTTAATAATAAAGTCTATAAAAGTAAAGTATAGCAGTGTGTTTCCACAAAGTAGAGGGATTTAGGTACTGTCAGTTTTCTTACATTGGGGCTCTAGGGGGAAGTAGTTAGAAGGCTGTCATCCTTGGCACTGAAAAATATTTCTTTCTGCCTCTATCTCGTACTTACTTATAAATATATTTACCAGCCTAAGTCCAGTGAATAAGCACGAATGACAGCCAAGCATAGCATACACAAAAACAGCATTGTTACAGTAAATTTTCTCGATCTGCAAACCAGGGGCGTGCCATTGTAGGTAATTTTGATTGCATATCATATTGAAACATTAACACAATTAAGTTATTTCTTTAGAGGAGAAATAGTAGAACAAGAGGTCATCTTCTAAAATTAGAAAGCCAGTGGCTTAGCGGTAATCTTAACAGAAGCGGCAGAGGTTAAAATAGTGAGCAAATTTAAAAATGCATGGGGCAGACATACAGCTTTCCTCAATCTAAGTGTAGACAAAGGACTGATTAAGGAATAATGGAGAGTCTAGATGGGCTGGGTGGTTCTTATCTACTGTAAAATTCTGTTTCTATGCCCACATTAAACTGATTATATATGGTAATGCGAGTGATGTTCCTTTCCCCCCATAGATTTAATCAGAGGGTAATCACTGGGTGATTAAAAATGAGACATACTATTGTTTACCCCAAGGCAGTACGATAAGTGTTTGTCTAGTAGATGTGGCTTAGATTTAAAAAAAAAATTCACCTAATAGGCTGTTGTCAAACAATTTGGAAAAAAATGATACACTTTTATGCATAAAAAGACCACATTTAGTAACATCTGTTTTTAAAATGAAACAAGTAATATAAACTGTGGTGAAGGTCCCCCTTTAATCGGTACAATTCCAATTACTTTCTGCTTGTTTTAATGTTGTTTTTGGTGTTTTTTAATAAGAATGCACTAGTAAGGTACCGAAGGAACTTAACACTAGTAGTGTGCATAAAAAGAGGCCATTGGAAGAGGCCAAATGTTGTTTCCCCAATACTTAATTGCTTTTCCTTGTTGCAACTAGTTAGTTTTCCTGACAAATCCAGGTCAGTTATCATTATTATTTACAAAAAGCTTTATAAATATGAAGTGTTGTGACAGACACCAATTACCCCACAGGTTTGTCATCATTTGACAAAGAAAGCTTTCAGTATACATGACACGAATATCCGTCCGAACACATGCTTGTGTCCTAAGTTTGTAATTCAGTGTACCACATAAACCCACAGGTATTATAAACCCATGGATTGTATAAACACAGAATAAAATATGGAATTTAATATTAGTTTTACTCTGTAACTTGCCACATATAACACTGGGAGCAGCCATCACAACTTACTGTTCTGATTAGCGTTTTCTTCCCTTTAGCTAGGTTATTTCCCTAATTTAATCGTTATACTGGTTTTGTCACCTTTCACAATAGATCATTAGATGTCACTGTCACTGAGGTGAATTAGTAAAACATCCCAAAATAATATTTTGCCCAAAAAACAGAAAACTGTGATGGTGACAGATCCCTTATAGATAGCATGGTATATGTTGCAGTATACAACTGGAGTCTAAAATACATACATCCTGTAGCTCCAACCATGGTCATGGATTTATGCCCTTATACCTTCCGTAATATAATATATATATATATATATATATATATCCTAGGCCTTTCAATTTACTGGTAATTTTGAGCATTTGGAAATTATAACCTTCACTAAGGTCATTCGCAGCTTAGCTTCACAAAGAAGCTGGAGGATGTAAAATACTATACATGGGCAGACTAGATGGGCCGAATCGTTCTTATCTGCCGCCAAAATCGGTATTTCTTTTTATCATGAACTGTTTTCCGCTTGCACAAAATGTGCATGGGAACACATAGAGGACCAAAAGGCACGGAAAGCTTTTTATTTTCCATTTTTCCAGGAGATGGCAGTATGGGACTAACAGAAATGTATCCTCATATTTCTTCTTTAAAATTTTGAATGTTGCATAGCATAGAAACTGCGTAAACCCACATTGTATTTGTTTTTTTTAAAATGAATTCTATCTTGTTTTCTTTTATGAAACATGCTAACATCTGGCATTCAAAGAAAACAATCACCGTGGACTATCTGCATGGACACTGCCTCTTATTGCATTTATCTCGTCTGTAAAATACCTTTCTGTTTCTGTTCCTCTCAGCCTCCTCCTATTCCCTCATTCCCTTTTCTGACCTTTTATCTCAGCAGGGGGCTCGACTAGAAAGAGATTTCTAGAAATTCGGCGTGGTTTTCATTAGGTTTTTAAAGCTGAGAGTTGCATGGTGCATTTTTTTTTCTTCTACATATCTATACCAGCACCTGCTGCTTGGGGTTTATTTAATTTGAAATGCACAAAGCTCTGAAAGGGGAGCAATGCACAATTTTTTCTTAACTCTTTCTGGTTTTAATCAGGAAAAATAATAGGTTTTCTGAGTTTAATGGTTAAGTACCCTCTCGTATAAACATACGCACACAGATACACAAAAAAATGTTATTTGACCTAAATATATGCTGGCATTTTGGTTATATGGTTAAGCAGGTGGTAGAAATTATTTATTCAACTGTCCAATTAACTGGTTCCATTTGGTGTGTCAGCATAATACTAATCTATAAGCTTTCTAAATAAAATAAATGAATAGATTAAAAAAACAGTTTATAATTTAAATGTGTTGAATATTTGGTGTAATTATGTGTGTATGCTATTTTTTTATGTTTCCTTTGAAACAGTAAAACGTGTCCTTATTTTCCCTTCACTATAATGACACTCACTGTTATGTACATATCTATTATTTTACAATGATATCAGAGATTTCAACAGCGTCCCAGGTTTTACCCAGAGTCTCCAGGTGAAGCCATGCTTCCCTGGGTCTCTGTGTCACTTTCCACTTCCCCGAGGCATGCCATGTCTACTCCCCACCCAACTTTACTCTTACTCTTTGCCTACTAAAACCTGTCCAGGGTTTGCCATTGCCATGCCCCTTCACAAACCCTCTCTCCCAGAATAGGGAGAGCTCTGGGTAGTCTAACATGGGGAGTTCCCAGTTATGCTAATAAGTTAATAAGTACTGTAGAGCACATAGATTCTGTTTGACTGTAGAGGAAGACCCTGATGTTCTAACTTTAGGATTTCCCTAAAAGGAAGTTCTCAACCTGGCGTGTCTTTATATTAATATAACAAAACTGGTACAGCTGAGCAGTGGTTTATAGAACTAAAACCCAAGACCAATCCCATAATAACTGTTGCGCCAGTGTCCAATGCGTCATATAGGAGCAATCTCTTTTTCCATCACCCACTATATACTGTGACTTTTTGCTTTCTGTTGACTTTACTTAAAGTGAAGTACTGTCTGCAGAGTAGGATGGGTAAAGGTATTAACATTTAATTTATGATAACCTTTATTTCTTTTAAAACTGAGGTAATGCTCGCAATTGTAGACAGAGAGACATCGGGAACCGGTACTAATTAGATCTTTTATCGTTACTCATTATTCTCCTGTTACAGTTTCAAGAATGTAGAAGATGTAAATGGTTTCAAACAAGACTTAAACATGCACATAGGTGCTAGTTACTTACATCAGATTTAAAGAAACATCTTTGATTGTTACAAAAAGCTCTTTTTCAAATATACAATTTATATACAATTGTTACATGTAGGATTTAGGAAGTGATAGACCTGCCTTCAGCATGTACACATTTAGCTATTATCGCATTTTTATTGTATTAAAACACAACAATGTAACCTAACATATTTTGTAAACCAATTTGACATGATTCCCTTGATACATCATTTTCATAGAGATAAGATTATAGAATCAAGATCAAGGAGCTTTCATGAGTGAGAAGGATACACTACCAATAAATTAGCCCTAACTACATCTGAAAATATCTTTTGTATCTAAGAATTCAGTTGGTGGCTACAAGATAACACAATACAGATCTTGAATATCAAGACATGAGAAATGTCTGAATTACCATACAAAGTGGTAACAATACAAAATGGAATGTGTACCATAAAGACATTTAAACACAAACGCTGGGTTTATATTTTTCTTTTGACGTTGGTTAATACCTTAAACTATGGTTCCATCCTGCTAATAACACCTATATTAATTGTAATTACTAAATTTGCTATGTCAGATGACCAAATTTACTACTATGATAATGGGACCCTTGCCCACTTTTTAAAAACCACCCTTAGCAACAATGACTCCAGGTTTTGCCAGATTGTAAATTCTTCCTAAGGCTTGATGGCACAAAGCCCTCTGTAATCATATGGTATTAAAGGGCCTAGCTCTTATAACCATTTTATTTTCATTTTCTCCCCAGTTTCTTCTCAAATTGATCTCTTTATATGTCTCCTATTTATTTCTTCTTCCTTTTTTTGCCTCGCAAGCTCACACTTTTCTTCGTATAAATACAATCTGAAATCTTAAATAAGAGTTTAGAGGAGAGTCGGTGATGATGTTGGTCTTTTGCGCAGTCCTGTGTACAGGAGATAGTCATAGCATTTGCCACTTTATAATGCACCGCAGAACTCAGGGGGTTCTAAGTATACCAGTTGGCATCTAGCTTTTATCTGCACTTTACTCCATTGGTTACTGTTGTGCCTTATTGTCAAGAGATGTATACATACATGACATTCAAGTCTGTTATTCCTGAATGGGAACATAGAATCTCGGCTACCAACATCATTTGAATAGTGGGTGAAATTCTAGCTATTTAATGATTTGAAACCACCATGATGGCCCCATTGCCCAGCTGGAGTCTTCTGGTGGAAGTCAAGGAGCACGCTTGAGTTTTTTCTACAGAATCTATAAGAAGGCAACTTGCCATAACTTATCTGACCTAATACGTTCATATTCATTGAATGTAAATTGATAATTTATCAATTAAATAATAATTCACAAATGTCATAGAAAATACAAAGCTTACATTTTTAAAGTTTTGTTTTATCTATACTGTATATAACTTTGACATTCGCCCTGTAAGCCCACTGCGTTTATTCTCTATATGCCTGTACAAAACCTTCATATATCTGTCAGACTGAAAATTGATTATTATAATCAATTTTGATTCATGACATTTTCTTCCAATATTATTAATTAAAGTAATCAGCCGAATAACTCCCTTTGCATTGGAAGTTTAAGTATTTTTGGTTTATCATCTAATAAACAAATTACATCTTTTATGTGTATAAAAATTCTTGAGTCCATCTTTATAAACAAATATTTAGTCATTATGAAATCTATTTTAAGTTTATGTTATTAAATGTCATCTAAAACATCTGTGCTGCTTTCTTGTTCACTGAAAATTCAGGCAGTTTATTTTTAGATTTTATCTCAGGCTCTGCTGTAGTGATCTTTGGAATGGAAAAATAATTAAAAAATAAAATTAACAATGATCCTTAAAGGAATTCTTCATTGGGGAACAAAACCTATTTAACTATTTGCCTTCCTTACTACAATTTTGTAATCGTATTTGAGTTTTCAATCAATAAAGTAATACTATTGAACAGATTGACTTATATAGCTTTATGAAAGTGATGGAACTAGTGAGCTTAGGACTGTGCATTTGTATTCGGCGAACACAAAACGAACACGAAGGGTGCGTTTTCGTTGTTCAGCCTGAATACTGAAGAAACGAACATGGCGGCGGCAAAATGTATACGAAGATGAAGACACACAACATGAAGAATCTTTGTGTTTGTCTTCTCCTTTGCTTACTAATCTCCCTGGTCCCTTCCCCATCTAGCCTACCTTATCTATGCAGCATCACAGGGGTTAATGGGAGCTCTCAGGAGTTAAAGGACCGTGCAAGCGACTGGCATCAACCAATTGGCATCAACCAATTGGTTTAACTCTTAGAGCGGGGAGACCAGTGGTCTCACCGGGCCGAGTTTAGGCACCAGGATTTTAACAGTCTGTACGAGCGACAATGAAGTGCAGGTGCACGTCATTCGTTGATGGCAGAGGAGGGCCCTGATGGTGTAGAAATCCTGGCGCCAAAGCTGCTGCGTAGTGCATACTGTATTAACCCCTTCTAAAAAAACAGCAAAAATATAAGAAAGAAAACAAACACAAAGAATGTACACAAATATTCGCCCAAACTGAACACAGGAAGGGGCGAATATTTATGGAACACGAAGAATTTTTTTCACCGCGAAGACGAACACGAAGAGTTGGGCGGCGCCCAAGTCTATTCAGTAAGCAAAGAGTTGGAGCAACAGCTGAATAGGAGATTTTCCCAACTCAACTGGGTTGACCTCAGTTTTGAAATTCTCCCAAAATTCTCTTGAAATTAATTTCCCATCCGTTATACTAACACCTTCCAAACACACACACTAACATATTTCCACACACTAACATACTTAAACACACATAAACACTAACATACTTAAACACACATAAACACATTAACAAACTTCCACATACAGTAATATCCAATCATATCCCAGCGCTCAGCCACCTGCCCGGCCTAGTGGTATGTCTGGCCTGGGGGGTTGGGCCCTTGTGTTGGGAGGCCCACTTGACAAGGAGCCTTCCCCAATGTAGAGGCCTCCATTATGCAAGTAGGGCCAGTAAAGGGAAATACTCCCTCAACGGGCCCCTTGGGGGGTTGTGTATACTGTTCTGCCCCTGCCTTATGACTAATGCATTTTATTATGGAGGGGGCAATCAATTCAAAAGCAAGATAACTCTGATGTAAGTTTTTTCTAATTCCCACCAATTTAAGTGGCTATTTTACTTATATGGCTGTTTTGTTTAGAGTAGTATCCAAAGCAGACAGCATGATTTATTCATGCAAATAATCAAACAAAAAGCTTGAAATCTTGGATCCCAGTACAGACATAAAACCTAGGCCCCCTACTGCACCCATTGGGCCCACACCATGTCTGTCCCATTGATCTGCCCATGTACCACCCATTTCCCCGCCTTATGATCGTCCCATAAGCACCATATGCTTTTGTTGCACACGCTCCTTCCATCGTCCTGCCTTATGCATTTGTCCCAGCCAAATATGGGCCCATGAGGCAGCTTGGTTGGGCCTGTTACACCAGTATCGGTTGTACTCCACTGATAACTGCCCTGTTTGTGGGTACATGGTTGTGCTGTTAGACAATTGCAAAACAGAGATGTGAGTGCCAGAGACATATTTTACCCTTCCTCAGAAGAAAACAGACCTATAGCATACTCTTCTCTGGTTTCATTATAATAAAGCTCTGTATGTTTATGTAATTTGGTTCACTCATTTGACCCATAAATAGTTTTACTGTAACACATATTACATAAAAAACAATTTCACAGTGTCAATTTGGGCTGCTTAATAATATGCTAAAGCAATTATAAGAATCTGCATTACGGCAGGAAGATTTCCAGTAAAATGAAGAATAATATTCAAGTAGTTTAAAAAAACAATAATATCCACCTGGCAAATGGCATTCCTTGCATAGTGCAAATCAGAAATAATCATAATCTGTGTAATGCATCATTTCTTTCTTAAAGCTTGGTTTTAGGAAAACATTTCACTTTCTAATTCATTTTTACAAGAAAGATGGTTCACAAAAAACACTATTTAGTGTTTGGCAAAGTCACTACAGGTAGGCTCCATATACTCAAGACGAATAACAATAAATAAAGAGTACATGGCAATCCTCTTACATTCCCTTTTCAGTTGGGTTGGCTATATTTTAGGAATAATCCTCTAATACTATATTTTAGGCCAACGAAAATGACTGCTTTTTGTATTTCTAATTATACATGTACCTCTGCTTACCCTCCATCACTTCCAAATGTCTCAGTATTTAACAGAGTATTTTGTGGAACATACACAAGAAATTTCAGAATCTTCAGAATTTTTTTTTACAAAAAACAATAAACAATGCAATTGTCAAAACTTTTAATTATTACTCATAATCTACTAAGAAAAAAACCCATACATTTTGAATCTGAAAAACAAAAAAAACTGCCATGAAGTACAAACATTACAAATTAATACATATAACAATGTGCATGGTTACTATTAAATTACTGCCAACAAATATCCAGGCCAAACTAATTATAAATGTGTTTAATTATTTTTTTGTAAAAAAGTTGATTCATACTCCAAGGCATAATTTCAACACATTTCCATGCCATGAGGTAACCATGGAAACACTAATGATGAAGCGATCTAAGAAGTACACGAAATGTGTTTGTATTTTAAACAGGGATAATTGAAGGAACAATGTCTAGAAAATTCTGGGAGAATGAAGACATCTATGAGCTGTAATATAGCTAACATAGCTTCAGCTGCCAATCAGTGGCAAGAAAATGGTCCAATTGAAATATGTCGGACTGTTTTCCACCCATGGCATTCTCATTGGGAAAGCGCAGGATCCGACTGCCAGTAACTATATCATACGGCAACCGACGTGTTTTTCCAAACTCATCTCTTGCATGGAAAATAGCTGGGGGGCGGGCAAACTGGCAAATGTACATGATGGGTTCTTCACTACCATATGCATTGAAGTGAATATGATGGCTAGAATGTCTCTTTAAGCGCAGAAGTTGCTTTTGTTATTGGGGTCATGTTGGAGGCACCGACCAACAGATGCCATTAATATTTGTTCACAGTTACCATAACATGAAATCCAGTTATTGTGATTTAGTAATCTTACCATGCATGTATCCATATTTCATGACTTTAACAAAAAAATTAAAACATTCAGATGCTTATGGCGGTGCTTAACACACTACAATGGAAGTCAAGGCAGTGCTCTAGTTCATGGGGAAAACGTAAACTAACATTTGACTTTATGAATCAGAAGAATGTTGCTTAGAGAATATTACCAATGTGTACTCTCCTCAGAATTATTATTAAAATGTATTACTAATGCCATTCTATAGTTGTTGTAACTAAAATACTGCTCTTATTTTATATCCTGATGTCCTTGAACACACAATTTTCTCAGAAGCAATTTATTTTTTAATTTTTAAGCTCTTGTTTAAAGATGACTGGAGGGTATTAGATATAATTCACTTAAGGTTGCCAATATTAATATTCAAAGGAAAACAATGGTGTTTGGATTACCTAAGAAAATAATCATTCTAGTTTTTTGTCAGGCGCCATTATAAAAAGGACAAGACATTATGTGTTTTCTATGTACATTAAAATGCAGCATTTTCAGCATTTCCAGCCCTGTACCTATTGAGAACAATAGACATCTTATTTTAAAATACCATTTTCTGCCATGAAAACACTTTTGGATGATATTGAGTCTGTTGTACGTTTACTTCTTTTACCTTTTCCTGTAATTCACCATTAAATTATGTAATATAAAATACGGCAATATTTTCATATTTGTTAGCTGCTACGAATTACTATCATTATAATAAATGTAATGCTACAAATGGAATTGCTGAAATGTCGTTTAAATAATCCCTGATGTCCCACAGTGAACGTGGATGGCCTTTGTCCAATGCCTTTTGCCATGTTTGGTAAATGATCTACTTGTTATAGGATGTGAGATCCAAAGATGATAGACAACAATATCATATATATTACTCGCGACATAAGATAGAATGTTGACTGCTTGTTATAGTCACAGAGGTGGTGCTCCCACTATTCCACAGGTATGGTTGGGTTACATTAGCTTAATCACACAGGTCTTTTTAGAAACATCATGGCGTGGACTACAGTTGAAAGACATAACTGTTTAATTCTGTAGTCAACGTGTGCTATTCAGCATGCATCAGACCTTAGTCATTATGAAACATGAATAAGCAAGCAGGTACCCCGGCCTACACAATATGAAATGATGACCTAAAATTAATTTGCTCCTGTACTTTTGCTTTAGAAAGCCCCTGTCCAGAGTTTCTGATATAAATCCCGGTAACCTTTATTGATAAAGCTCATCTACAAAGTGCAATACTTGAGACTAAGACTGACAAAGCAAACATTGCATATGGATGTAATGGAGATTATACAATCTGATATTAACAAACTTGATATAAGTAAGATTTGTGAAAAAGAAGAAAACACAAGGAAATGTTCACTGCAAACGTGTTATGGTAAAAAGACAACTATGCTCCTTTCCTAGGTGCTGATTGACAGATTAATCTCTGCAGAGGGGACAATTCTGTGTTGGCTTTATCATCTGGTCTAGCCTTGACATTCTATCAATGAGCTTGCTCAAAATGCCAAGAGCTGTGGATTTTACAATTCAGATTAATTTACTAAACCACAGTAAAGACGCGGAGGAAATAGTGATGCTACATCATGAAATTATACAAAAGATCAGTAGAAACTTTGTACGCGTCAATATTTTGTGTAATCCATATTGTGACTGTGTTGAGTGACCTGTGTGTAGGTAATAAAACAAGGATCTTATCACTGTCTCTGTCTTATCTCTGGATTTTATTGTGGGCTCAATTTCTTCAATGATATCAAACATGGTTTGTGCAAGGTTATGCAAAATATTCACACAAGGAGATTAAAGTTTTTAGACAAAATGATACAAGTGTATTAGACTGTATTGTGAAAAGTTGATTGTAGATGGGTGTTAAGGCTTATCCATCACCCATCAGCTTTAATAATCATAGTTTTGTGAGCCAACATATTGCTAATAAAATATTCATATCATCTGGTGTCATCATCTGATATGTCTCTCCAGAGGGGTGAAACTAAAAGCATTCTGATAACTCCAATCGTAATGGTCACCCAGCCCAGAAAACTAGTATTCATTTGAGAAGTAAGGATTTTAAGGAGATTAAAGTGCACAACCCACATCTCATGCAGGGAACTGACTGCATTGGTTATGACAGATAAAGCATTTTATTATTTTTTCATAAATCCTTACAGGGCTGGTGCAAATATTTGTGCCACCTTGGCTGTGCCCCTTGTATCTGGCCTTGGGGACGTTATCATGTGATCACATCATACACATGACCTCCCCCCCCCTGCATTGACAGTGCCTGCAAGTCTCCAGTCCTTCTCTGTTACAAAATGCGGGTACCAGGTACATATATATATATATAGGGGTAGTAGAAGCATTATTAAAAAACTCATCTACAGACAACACTGACGTCAGCAGAAACGCCCCCGGCGTTAGCGGGAACACCCCCGGCGTCAGGGGGCAGTCCCGCAAGGGAAATCTCCGGGTAGTCTGAGACTAGAAGTTCCCAGGTATGTTTATGACACAACTTACACTGTTGAAATGATCCCACGCTTTACTATAGTGTTGCCCACCGACAAGGTAGCAGTGGTACTAGTGGTTGTTTTTTCCATGATAGTATTAATGATGGTTGAGAGAGTGGCGGTTGTGGTGGTAGTGGCACCAGTGCATGTAGGAGAACCCGTGACAGAGAAATTACTGGAACATGTGTCACTTGACTCCTCTTGTTATGGACACAGTTAAATGTGGAACATTTTAAGCCTATGTTACAAAAACATAGAATAACCGTTCAGCCTATGTCCCCCACCAAAATGGTGAGTTTCTAAGCTAGCAGTAGGGGAGAACAGGTTTGGTTAAAAGACAAAGTCATATAGTGAGAACTTAAAGACTTAAAGACTGTTCTGAAGAGCCTGTCTTTAAGTGAATTGGACGCAGCTGTGACCGTTAAAGTTATCAGTTCACTATGTCTGCATCCTGTCCTTTTTCCATCGTTTTTGTAAGAATTCCCAGGAACTGATAAGTATATTAGTTTTACATCAGTGTTTCTTCTTCTGCATTAGTTTCTACTCTGCGTTGATAAGTGTATTGCTAAAATATTTTATAAATAATTTGTGTATTCGTTGTAAGAATATATCCCTTCCAAAATACCATGTGCGCCTCTACTTCCCTGCCTGGGAGATGGCACAGCTGGCCAGTTTCCCCAGTGGCAGCTCACAAGTCCAGAAGCGGAGGAACCTGTCCTCCCTCCCCAGCCGCAAATCCCAATTCAGGGAGATTAGGTAATTGTCATCCCTTCCCAGCGGCAGGCTGACTCAACAGATCCCTTATCAACAGCTGAAATGCTGGCAACTGCAAAGGCTACAGGGATCAGGGAGGTGTCCATCACCCCAGCGACACACTGAGCACCATGGAGGGGATACAGGCGGCATCACTCGACAACATAGCGGCTACTATGTTCATCTGGAGAGGCAGAGGTTGGCCAGGTGAGCACTGACCTTGTAGGGGCATCTGGGCTAGGGGATCAGTTGTGGCTGGATGGACTGACCAACTTCACAGTCAACCTGTCTGGGGTCTCCTCCTGTCCTAGTCTCCTTGCGAAGGGGGAGAAATGTCACGGAAGCCTGCGTGCCATGGTCTCCTGGAGGGGATTGAGTCCCAGCCTTTTTCATACAGACTATGGGCCCTGGTATAGAGTGCCAGGTTTCCCCAAGTACCAGAGACTCTAAAGACTGTGGAGCTCGGACACATGAGTGCTGTCTGATGCTTGGGGTGGGCTGCTATGGTACTTTATTGTCCTTTTCAGGACAATAGCCACACTGTGTAGCTAAGCTTCGGCTACCCACAGTGCCAGCGCTGCTCCAGAGCAGCAACGTCCCCCCTTCTCTCTACAACGCTGGTTCTGTCTGGCGCTGAAGGGGTTAATTGTTGGTGTCCTGGCAGGAGGAAGCAACGTTTGGTGGGAGTACCCAGTCTGGGCTCAGGACGTCCCGTCACATCCCTGCCTATGCACAGGAGATCATCTCCTGTGCTTTCTGCTGTCTGATCTGATTTAACAGCTCCCGGCATGACAGCCGGAAAGCTGTTACATTTCAAATGCCCGATCACACGATCGGGCATTCCCTTCAGTGGCGGAACTACCGGGGTCGCAGGGGTCGCAACTGCGACCGGG
>VKOC01018954.1:0-87242 GCA_009364415.1 Spea multiplicata | reverse complement strand
TTATTGTAACAAGGTTATTAAAAAGGAATCTGACTGTCTACAAAGGGCTCTTGTAAATGTCGACTCAAAAACATCATTGGTCATGCCCATCCAGCAAAATAAAATGTCCCCCACATCATCTATGCCCCCCGAGCTCCCCCAACATATAGATGTTACCATATATAGGGGAGACATATAGGTGACAACCATGGCTGTTCTTTTTATCTGTAAGAAAATCGAATCCCCAAATATGAAAAAATATCAATAAGGATAAAATGTACAGGTTGTGTACTTTTTGATCTCTTCTAATCACTTGTTTTGCGTATCATACTTCAAAGTCCAGAGTACAGCATCTACTCCCCCAGCATGGTGGACTGATGCGTAAAGACTCTGGACATCCAATGCAACCACCACCATTCTCTGTTGTAGGAGAAAAAGATGAGCATTTGCAAAGGATGTGCAGTATCATTTCTCACAGACAGTTTTGTACAAAAGTTGCCAAGATATTTACAAACTAATTTGGTCCCTTGTGAATAAGGCATATCTAGGGGGGGGTTAGAGTGATATATCAGGGTATAAGGCATATCTGAGGGGCAGAGTGGCAATCCATGGGGCAGATGTGCATAACTGGGGGGCAGGTTGGCAAATAAAAGGAAATAAAAACAAGAGATGCATTTTTCTCCATTATAGCTTTTATTCAATTTGAAAACATACTTTACATGTGAATTCATATTTACTGGTAATACTTTTTTTTCTCACAACTCTGAGAACCATGCAAGTCAACGACGCCAAGCTTTCTAATCATAATGTGATTAGTGAAATATTGAAAGAAAAATAGCTACAAAAAAGGTAACATTTAAAAATAGTTATGCAGTGATGTCACAATCAGGGGAACCACCAAAAACACAACAAAAAATGAAGTTTATATTTTTGAACAAGTGCTTAGATTGGTGCTGTATCTTCCTAAAAATCATGACATGGAAAGAGTTAAAATACTAACTTTTTAAATACCCAATGGGTGTCTACTTTAAAAAACAAATTCATGGTTTGATGGGGTAAATTGGAGTTGCCGGGTTTAAAAAAAGCCTTGGTCACGAAGGGTGCAAATAATAACGTAAGCTCTTACTCAACTTATGGATCTCCTGCTGTAACAGAACAATATCTGCACTGTTGTGAATAATGCCTTCATTGATTAAGGTGTGTATTCAACCCCTACCTGTGTGTGTTCATTTTCCCATTGCTGTCTTCTCTTCACTAGGATAGCCCGATGCAGTCTCTTTTGCATCTAAAAAAACATACAGTCAAGAGCAATTCACTGTCTGCCATCTATAGCCTTGTAATATAATTAAAAGATCAGAATTTTAAAAAAGAACATATTTAGTATTTTTTTTAATTTCAAATTTGCTTTTCAAATGAAAACAGTTCATTATAGAAAAAAACAAACAAACTCATGAGTCACAGAATTCACTGGCCAGCTGAGCTAAAGAAAGCCAAGCTTATCAGAGCCAACATTATTATTATTATTATCTTTTATTTATATGGCACCGACAGTTTACGCAGCGCTTAATACAATACATAAATTCAAGGAATATGACAGGACAAGAATTGATGGTGACAAATATAAGGCATAGAGAAAGGGTTAGAGGTAGTGTGGTGGTTGTACCAATGACAAGGAAGTTCTAGCAGCTAAGATGGTATGCTTCTCTGAAGAAGTGGGTTTTGAGATGTTTCTTGAATGTCGGGAGGGAGGTTGAATGCTGAAGGTTCCTTGGGAGTAGATTCCAGAGATATGGGGCAGCTCGAGTGAAATTTTATAGGCAGGAAAAGGAAGAGGTAATAAGTGAGGAGGAGAGCCTTAGCCCATGGGAAGAACGTAGGGATCGAGTAGGAGAGTATTTGCTAATGAGGTCAGAAACTAGGAACAGTATTATGGATGGCCTTATATGTCAGTACCAGGATTTTCAATTTAATTCTAAAGGCAATTGGGAGCCAGTGGATGGTTTAACAGAGTGGGGAAGCAAAAGACGAGCGAAGTGCAAATGAAGATAAGCCTAGCAGCGGCATTTAGGACAGACTGTAGAGGAGAGAGACAGTGGAATGCCAACCAGAAGAGTGTTGCAGTAGTCAAGACGGGAAATGATAAGTGAATGAACCAGAGTTTTTGTGGATTCTTGGGTGAGGAATGGGCAGATACGATGTTTTTTAAGTGCAAGCGGCAGGATCTGGCGAGGGACTGAATATGAGGGACATAAGTTTGTTAGGGGTTAGCACTGGAGAAAAGGATAAAAGGTAGTGGTCAGACAGCGGGAAGGGGTAGATGGAGAAATCTGAAAGGGAGCATGATCTGGAGAAAACCAGATCAAGTGAGTGTCACTCACTTTGTGTAGGGGAATTCGTCTATTCAGAGAGACCAGAGGAGGATGCCGGGGAGAGGAGTTTGGAGCTAGCAGGGTTGTTAGATATGTCTAAAGGAGTGTTAAAGTCATCCAGAATAAGACCGGGGATATTAGGAGAGAGGAAGAAAGGGAGCCAGGCAGAAAGGTGGTCAAAGACCTGTGAGGTAGGGCCTGGAGGGTGATATATGACAGCAATTTGAAGAGAGAGTGGAGAGAAAAGATGGATTGTGTGAACTTCAAAGGAACAGAATGAGAGGGAGGGAGAGCTTAGTATATGCTGGAAAGTGCAGTGAGGTGAGAGAAGGATGCCTACACCTACCAACCTTTCTGCTATCAGGCCTAGGAGTGTGGCATCCTGTTATCTATGAAATCAAAGAGTATTTTGTGGGGGGAAAAATCAGAACTTTTGGCATACAAAGAGGAATGAATCCAGCCCCAAAATGCCTTACCAACAATTAATGCATATTAAAGTACATAGGACCTACTTGAATATTTTGCGGTTTTCGTTTACATGAAAGAAAAGGAATAAACACCTGCTGGAGACACTGCGGCTCCAGAGCTGTTCAATGGAACGCATCTCCAGCAAGGCAAAAAGCTCAGTGCAGGGAAATAGCGCAAACAAGTTCTGATTAATCGCTCTATGCTTTTGCATAAGACACAAGAAAATAATAGACGACACTCGGCTATCACAAACATTAAAAGACATATCGTGGCTAGAGTTTAACTTTAACCAATCTAGACCTTAGTTGGGTTTTCTCCACACTGACCATCTCTCATTGTAATGTAGTGTAAATTAATTCAACCAACAAACTTTAAACAGAGTTTAAATAATGTATTTAAAATACTTTTTGGGAACCTTTTGCAGTCCCGTATACTAAAACATATGCCACGATGTTTAAAGATTACAGATTTAAGACATTAATATATGCTTTCAAGATTCAAAATGGGAGAGAGATTTAGATATTAAAATTAAAACTGAAGATTGGAACAAAGCGTTAAATACCACTTATAAAAATATACATTGTTTAAATTTAAACGAGTTACAATTTAAAATTATGAACAGGTGGTATCTGGTCCCTTTTGCCTTAGCAAAAATGTTCCCTACTAATCTCCCAAATTGTTGGCGCTGTGGTGCAGATAGGGGAGATATGGTTCACATTTGGTGGAATTGTAACCCAATTCGAAAACTTTGGCAACAGATTTCATATAAATTAGCCCATGTTTTTGGGAAACATTGGAAATTAACACCCGAAACAGCGTTACTCCATTTAAATCTGCCAAATAACGGGAAAAAAATATAACATTCCTTCTCCATTTATTAACGGCAACTAAAATAGAGATCGCTAGAAATTGGAGATCCTCCGCCCCAATTTTGTGGACTAAAATAAAATCTCAGTTAATATATCAATGCCGTATGGAAAAAGGAATACTAGTTCAATCTTTATGGAATCCTGAAAGGTATAAGTCTTGGGAGGAATGGATAAATTTAGTGACCGATGGCAAATTAGATCCTGAAAATGAAAGTAACCTATTTAGATAACTCCTCAAAAATCACACTTTTGAGCTCTTCTATTAAACTCAGTAAAGACAGATAGAATCAACTGTAAGTCTTGTATGTCTATGTGATGTTATATTTCTGTTGTTCTCTATATGCAGAAGGGATAAATGTCTATTTTTCTTTTTGATATTATCCTGTAAAAATGATTAGATCTCAAATTGTTATGTATCATTCTGCATTTTATGTTTATAAAATAAAAAAAAATAAAAAAAAATATATATGCTTTCAAAAACTTCAAGGGGTAGGGAAATGACTAGATCATGCTGCCTTTTCCATAGTGAGACATAGATCTCAGCTTCCCTGAAGTAAACTAAATCAGTAAAAAATTACACTAATAAAACAATGTATCTCATTAGTTTACAAATCTGTTAATATATGGAGAACTAAGAAGAGTTCAAATATTCCAGTATTCCAGTATTCCAGTATACTGATATGAATCTTGAAACAGCGGCCTCAGCGAAAAAGCTGCATGGGTAAATCAATGTCAGGTTTGAACAGTTTCAATGTATCTACTTATACAGCTAAGCCATTCTCCTAGCCGTTTTTAGTGGCTCCCACCCTGCATACACACATAAGCTGCTGAAATGAAGTCTTTCTGCGTGACACATTTTTTCTACTCTGCAATCTTGTGGTGTGGTGAAAATTTCATTAGGATGTAAGCCCCAAAAGGTAGACCGGCATGACCATACAGGCAAACTTGGGCAGGGCACCTAGATGGTTGGGGCACCTCTGCCAGGATGTCTGTTGGATTAGTAAGGCGGTATACACGAGGAGGCTCCAAAACCAGAGTTAGCCACAATGGACTCAATGACCTGACTAAAATTGAATTGATCTTAATGGTGTAAAACCAAATAAACACACTGGACAAGTAAAGCAAAAACAAAGCCTTATAGCAAGGGTATTTAACCCTCTCAGTGCTGACCCAGTGTCAAGTTCTGCGAATAATAGACTTCAATCAACTTATTATTATAAGAGACATATGAGCCCAATTTTCAAGTTGCTGAGATCCCTGTATACTGTTAAGGGATATCTGCCAAAGCAATAATTGGGCATACAATACTGTTCTGGGATCTCCACCAACTTAGAAACAAGTGTCCATAATTTTATACTTTAGATACCTCAGGTCTCTTTCTACAGTCCCCTTGGTCTAACTTCTGGTAAAGTGGTTTGGCTGCTCTCAAAGCAAACCCTTGTGATTTCATTGCGTGATATGGTCCTTACATGCATTTTGGCTCATACCCTTTATTATCTTTTAGTCAAGCACTGAATTACGCTGCACAGATTTTTCTGACTACAACCAGATTTTATGACTTAAAGGGTATGTAATTTAATGTATATATATATAGATAGAGATATATAAATAAATATATATATATATATATATAGTTTAATGAGCTTCTCATAACCGTTATGTCAGTTCATCTTAATGAAAAGCAAGGTGCCCCTCCCCCGTAGTGCTGGCATGTGCCCTGCTCTCCCTGTCATGACAACAATGCTATTGTGACATCACCAGAGCATAATAACCTCGCACTGGGCGTGGAGCTTCAGTACTAGAGGAGACACCAAGCTACTTGTAGTGACTGAACCTCCAATAGTGCAAACGATTAGTGAAGAGACTGACTTTTATTTCTTCATTTTAACCAATTTCTCTTACTGCTTTTGTGATCGCTGAGTGAGGCAAGTCAGGGCAGATATTGTCACAAAAAAAACTGACAAGATGGGGACAAGACTAGGACCCTGGGAATGGATGTGTACCTGCTGCAAAACCACATGTGACCTATGCCGGCGTACCTGCCCCTGCGCCTGCACCTGCTCCTGCAAGTGCCCCTGCAAGTGCAAGTGCCCCTGCGACTGCCCTCGCGTCTGCGACTGCCCTTGTGACTGCCCCTGTGACTGCCCCCGCGATTGCTTGTCAAATCTGTGCCCTGAAGAAGTGAAGGTCGAGGAAGTGAGCGCCGAGGATTACATTGACGAGGACAAAAAGGAGGTGAGAGCCCAACTCCGAGAGGACAACGCGGTGAAATCTTCTCTGAGGAGCTGTGGCGCCTTCACCTTTGGGTTGATTCTCACCGCCGTGTATGCGGCCATCGTCCTCTTTGTGAAGAACTATAACCTGACGTACTGCATCGCGTCGTCAGTGGTCATCTGCATCCTCCTCACGCTCGGCATGGCCTTCTTCATGAAGATGCGGGTCACAGTGTTCCTTATGCTGCCCCAGCTCTTCTCAATTGAGGGGAAGACCATCGTGCTCCTGGTCGCCTTCTCGCTGGCCTTACAGGGACCTGCAGCCAACACCTTGGAGAATTTCCGGCGCTCATCGGCGTCCGTGTCCTGCGGCGTGGAACTGGCCATGAACCAGACCAAGGAGCTCCTGGAAAAAGTTAAAAGGCCGTTAGTGAGTGCGCTGGATATTCTGAAGAACATCGGCCAGAGGCTGAAAGGAGTGGCCGATCAGGCCAGAAAGTTCTTCAAGACGGTGACAGACGGAGTGAAGCACATCGGACGCGTGCTGCGGAATGTGTGGCGTTTTATCGCCAATATCGGGGAGGTCTGTAACGAGGAACTGGAAGTTCCCTATCTAAAGTGCAGGAAAATATTTGACACGGCCAGGAATCAGTGCTTCCAGGTGATGTCATTCTTGTCATTCCTGTGCTACATTGTGGACGCCTTCAAACCGCTGTGTGGACTGGCTAAAACCGTTACAATCCTATGCCTCCTGCCAAAGTATCTCCAGAAATATGTCCGAAAGCATGTGAAAAACCCCATCATCAACATGCTCCGCAACATGAAGGACAAGTTTGAGTTTAACGTGACGGTTATTCATGACTTCGACATAAACCTGAACTCCAGCAAGAGCATCAAGCAGGTGGCAGTCGGCATCATGAGGGAAGTGCAGAGCACACTGAACCCCTATCTGGATGTGCTCAGCATGTTCAGCTATTCAATGACATTTGTTTGCCTCTTCATCTACATCATGGCCGCTCGGTACCACCGCAAGTACCTCTATGAAGATAACCACGACAATATCTACATAACACGGTCCTTCATAGAGCTGGACGTGATGAGAGCCAAGCAAGGGCGCAGAACCCTCCTGCCCCTTTCCGCCAGAGAGGCCTACAACTTCATCCTGCCAGGTTCGCTTTACCTGACCAAACGTGAGAGGAAGGGATATTCTTTTGACATCATCAACGTCTTCCGAAATGTTCTGGTGGTGGCATTTATGATGGTGATGGACTTCATCATCTACTGGGTGCTGGACATGGTGTATTACCTGCTGCAAGCAGACGTGGTTGCCAGAGCTCCGGTGACGTTCTCTGTGCTGATCAACGGCTCCGGTTACGCCAGCGAAATCTTCTCCAACGTGGTGTCTGCATTTGACATCCTTCAGAGAGGGAACTTGACAGTTTTGTCAAAGAAATGCCTAGTCGCTCCGTCCGCCCCAGACTTTAAAGGATACATACTTATAGGTTCAATGTATGGCCTGTGCTTCCTCATTGCGATATTTGGCGTCTACATACGGAGGCTGCAGCGTGTAATCTGTGCCTATTATTACCCATCCCGTGAGCAGGAGCGCATCTGTTTTCTTTACAACAACTTGATAACCAAGCGCACAAACATTGAGGACTCCTTGATCAGGAGCGTGAAGATGAATGCAGAGGACGGGGGGCACTCTAGCTTCCTGCAGGTCCTAGCGGCAAAACTCCCCGGGTGCCGCTGGTTTGCCCAGCTGTTGGGCACCAATGAGCAGTACTGCATGGCATGTGCCAAGATAATCACTGGCAGCGAGGGGCAGGACTGCGTGGCCTGCATCACCCCAGGCTGTAAAGGGATGTACTGCAGGGGCTGCTTTGAGATCCTTGATAACATCTGCACAATCTGTATGGCTCCACTGGCATACTCTGAGGCTATCGAAGAGGAGGTCGACTCCAGTGACGAAGAACAGGTCCACCTCTGCATCGATGCCATGAAAACCACAAAGGCTAAACAGAAAGAAAACAGGAAGAAGCTGAAAGAGTTTGTGAAGGATCGCCTCAAACAGGTTCTCCGTAGCCAGGGTAGCAGAGCAGCGTTAGGCGAGAAGCTCCTGGAGAAGTATAGGGAGGAGGTCCGTGGCAGCGAGGAAGATGAGAGCTCAGGAATCAGTGAGGTTGAATCCAGTGAGGACTCTGAAGATACAGACTTTGAATATCAGAACTCAACAGAGGCCACCGACTCTTCAGATTCTGAGGACCACACGGCCCCCCCATTCACAAAGTGGACAGAAGCACGAAGGAAGAGGAATCGGGTCACCCCCGCGCGGCAGAGGGCACCCAATAGGAGAGGGCGGCGGGCGGTGAAGAATGGAGGTGGAAACTAGAATGCAATTCAGAACTATACCCACCCCTTCTTCTACCTAAATTTCCTTTGTAATCCCTTCACCACCAAGTGAATCGGCTTGCATCCTGTTCCTGCTGCATACAAGTCTGAGTGAACTTCAAGGCTTTTATGGGCACATGGGAAAGAAGACACCGACACATCAAGCTGGACATTTTCTCTGGAGCTCTCTGTGAAGAAAACGCACAGTGTAGAGGGTTAAGATCAGAATTATGACCTTCAACGAATCCAGAAACTTTTAAGTGATCCAGATTTTGAACGTGGCAACCACCAAAAGTGTCTGCGTCCCTTTAGACAGTTTAGACCACTGTTTTTTGCGCCTTTCACTCTTAAATAAAGTTTGACTTTGGGTTTGGGAAAAAAAATAGCAGGTTTCTTTTAGGACATTTTAAATGTTTAAAAATTTTTTTTAGAAAACAAACAAAAACAGGATTAATATTTCAGGTCTACTGTAAGTATTCCTTTCAATATTTAATGTCCCCAGATGTGAGTCAGTACTGCAAACTGAATGCCTCATCCATTCTTATTACCAAGCAGATCCAACAGAAGCTAGCACTTTAGGTCAGTATTGCTGACAGTAGATCGTCTATACCTACTGAATACAGAACTAGACTGATGCATCATTTTCAAAGCCATTCACATCTGGGAGGTATTTAGTTTTGCTGGCTTTAATCGCCAAATTCACAGGTTTCAGCATCTCTTTAAGTGTAATACTTACATTTTAATGCTACCGAAAAATATATAATGGGAAAACTAAAAAAGAAAGTTACCCGCATTCAGATTCAATGGTCATGTTGTAGTATAAGCTGTATAGCATAGTCCCAGATGTTTAAGACTACTATTTTGTACTGCTTCTATTTAAATTCTAGTAGATATGAACATAGGGATAAAAAAAGAAGATGGGGTGCAAGTCACATTTTACCACTCAGTAAATTAAGCCAAACAAGCGTATAGCCCATTTCTCATTATTGTAACAAGGTTATTAAAAAGGAATCTGACTGTCTACAAAGGGCTCTTGTAAATGTCGACTCAAAAACATCATTGGTCATGCCCATCCAGCAAAATAAAATGTCCCCCACATCATCTATGCCCCCCGAGCTCCCCCAACATATAGATGTTACCATATATAGGGGAGACATATAGGTGACAACCATGGCTGTTCTTTTTATCTGTAAGAAAATCGAATCCCCAAATATGAAAAAATATCAATAAGGATAAAATGTACAGGTTGTGTACTTTTTGATCTCTTCTAATCACTTGTTTTGCGTATCATACTTCAAAGTCCAGAGTACAGCATCTACTCCCCCAGCATGGTGGACTGATGCGTAAAGACTCTGGACATCCAATGCAACCACCACCATTCTCTGTTGTAGGAGAAAAAGATGAGCATTTGCAAAGGATGTGCAGTATCATTTCTCACAGACAGTTTTGTACAAAAGTTGCCAAGATATTTACAAACTAATTTGGTCCCTTGTGAATAAGGCATATCTAGGGGGGGGGGGTTAGAGTGATATATCAGGGGGTATAAGGCATATCTGAGGGGCAGAGTGGCAATCCATGGGGCAGATGTGCATAACTGGGGGACAGGTTGGCAAATAAAAGGAAATAAAAACAAGAGATGCATTTTTCTCCATTATAGCTTTTATTCAATTTGAAAACATACTTTACATGTGAATTCATATTTACTGGTAATACTTTTTTTTCTCACAACTCTGAGAACCATGCAAGTCAACGACGCCAAGCTTTCTAATCATAATGTGATTAGTGAAATATTGAAAGAAAAATAGCTACAAAAAAGGTAACATTTAAAAATAGTTATGCAGTGATGTCACAATCAGGGGAACCACCAAAAACACAACAAAAAATGAAGTTTATATTTTTGAACAAGTGCTTAGATTGGTGCTGTATCTTCCTAAAAATCATGACATGGAAAGAGTTAAAATACTAACTTTTTAAATACCCAATGGGTGTCTACTTTAAAAAACAAATTCATGGTTTGATGGGGTAAATTGGAGTTGCCGGGTTTAAAAAAAGCCTTGGTCACGAAGGGTGCAAATAATAACGTAAGCTCTTACTCAACTTATGGATCTCCTGCTGTAACAGAACAATATCTGCACTGTTGTGAATAATGCCTTCATTGATTAAGGTGTGTATTCATCCCCTACCTGTGTGTGTTCATTTTCCCATTGCTGTCTTCTCTTCACTAGGATAGCCCGATGCAGTCTCTTTTGCATCTAAAAAAACATACAGTCAAGAGCAATTCACTGTCTGCCATCTATAGCCTTGTAATATAATTAAAAGATCAGAATTTTAAAAAAGAACATATTTAGTATTTTTTTTAATTTCAAATTTGCTTTTCAAATGAAAACAGTTCATTATAGAAAAAAACAAACAAACTCATGAGTCACAGAATTCACTGGCCAGCTGAGCTAAAGAAAGCCAAGCTTATCAGAGCCAACATTATTATTATTATTATCTTTTATTTATATGGCACCGACAGTTTACGCAGCGCTTAATACAATACATAAATTCAAGGAATATGACAGGACAAGAATTGATGGTGACAAATATAAGGCATAGAGAAAGGGTTAGAGGTAGTGTGGTGGTTGTACCAATGACAAGGAAGTTCTAGCAGCTAAGATGGTATGCTTCTCTGAAGAAGTGGGTTTTGAGATGTTTCTTGAATGTCGGGAGGGAGGTTGAATGCTGAAGGTTCCTTGGGAGTAGATTCCAGAGATATGGGGCAGCTCGAGTGAAATTTTATAGGCAGGAAAAGGAAGAGGTAATAAGTGAGGAGGAGAGCCTTAGCCCATGGGAAGAACGTAGGGATCGAGTAGGAGAGTATTTGCTAATGAGGTCAGAAACTAGGAACAGTATTATGGATGGCCTTATATGTCAGTACCAGGATTTTCAATTTAATTCTAAAGGCAATTGGGAGCCAGTGGATGGTTTAACAGAGTGGGGAAGCAAAAGAGGAGCGAAGTGCAAATGAAGATAAGCCTAGCAGCGGCATTTAGGACAGACTGTAGAGGAGAGAGACAGTGGAATGCCAACCAGAAGAGTGTTGCAGTAGTCAAGACGGGAAATGATAAGTGAATGAACCAGAGTTTTTGTGGATTCTTGGGTGAGGAATGGGCAGATACGATGTTTTTTAAGTGCAAGCGGCAGGATCTGGCGAGGGACTGAATATGAGGGACATAAGTTTGTTAGGGGTTAGCACTGGAGAAAAGGATAAAAGGTAGTGGTCAGACAGCGGGAAGGGGTAGATGGAGAAATCTGAAAGGGAGCATGATCTGGAGAAAACCAGATCAAGTGAGTGTCACTCACTTTGTGTAGGGGAATTCGTCTATTCAGAGAGACCAGAGGAGGATGCCGGGGAGAGGAGTTTGGAGCTAGCAGGGTTGTTAGATATGTCTAAAGGAGTGTTAAAGTCATCCAGAATAAGACCGGGGATATTAGGAGAGAGGAAGAAAGGGAGCCAGGCAGAAAGGTGGTCAAAGACCTGTGAGGTAGGGCCTGGAGGGTGATATATGACAGCAATTTGAAGAGAGAGTGGAGAGAAAAGATGGATTGTGTGAACTTCAAAGGAACAGAATGAGAGGGAGGGAGAGCTTAGTATATGCTGGAAAGTGCAGTGAGGTGAGAGAAGGATGCCTACACCTACCAACCTTTCTGCTATCAGGCCTAGGAGTGTGGCATCCTGTTATCTATGAAATCAAAGAGTATTTTGTGGGGGGAAAAATCAGAACTTTTGGCATACAAAGAGGAATGAATCCAGCCCCAAAATGCCTTACCAACAATTAATGCATATTAAAGTACATAGGACCTACTTGAATATTTTGCGGTTTTCGTTTACATGAAAGAAAAGGAATAAACACCTGCTGGAGACACTGCGGCTCCAGAGCTGTTCAATGGAACGCATCTCCAGCAAGGCAAAAAGCTCAGTGCAGGGAAATAGCGCAAACAAGTTCTGATTAATCGCTCTATGCTTTTGCATAAGACACAAGAAAATAATAGACGACACTCGGCTATCACAAACATTAAAAGACATATCGTGGCTAGAGTTTAACTTTAACCAATCTAGACCTTAGTTGGGTTTTCTCCACACTGACCATCTCTCATTGTAATGTAGTGTAAATTAATTCAACCAACAAACTTTAAACAGAGTTTAAATAATGTATTTAAAATACTTTTTGGGAACCTTTTGCAGTCCCGTATACTAAAACATATGCCACGATGTTTAAAGATTACAGATTTAAGACATTAATATATGCTTTCAAAAACTTCAAGGGGTAGGGAAATGACTAGATCATGCTGCCTTTTCCACAGTGAGACATAGATCTCAGCTTCCCTGAAGTAAACTAAATCAGTAAAAAATTACACTAATAAAACAATGTATCTCATTAGTTTACAAATCTGTTAATATATGGAGAACTAAGAAGAGTTCAAATATTCCAGTATTCCAGTATTCCAGTATACTGATATGAATCTTGAAACAGCGGCCTCAGCGAAAAAGCTGCATGGGTAAATCAATGTCAGGTTTGAACAGTTTCAATGTATCTACTTATACAGCTAAGCCATTCTCCTAGCCGTTTTTAGTGGCTCCCACCCTGCATACACACATAAGCTGCTGAAATGAAGTCTTTCTGCGTGACACATTTTTTCTACTCTGCAATCTTGTGGTGTGGTGAAAATTTCATTAGGATGTAAGCCCCAAAAGGTAGACCGGCATGACCATACAGGCAAACTTGGGCAGGGCACCTAGATGGTTGGGGCACCTCTGCCAGGATGTCTGTTGGATTAGTAAGGCGGTATACACGAGGAGGCTCCAAAACCAGAGTTAGCCACAATGGACTCAATGACCTGACTAAAATTGAATTGATCTTAATGGTGTAAAACCAAATAAACACACTGGACAAGTAAAGCAAAAACAAAGCCTTATAGCAAGGGTATTTAACCCTCTCAGTGCTGACCCAGTGTCAAGTTCTGCGAATAATAGACTTCAATCAACTTATTATTATAAGAGACATATGAGCCCAATTTTCAAGTTGCTGAGATCCCTGTATACTGTTAAGGGATATCTGCCAAAGCAATAATTGGGCATACAATACTGTTCTGGGATCTCCACCAACTTAGAAACAAGTGTCCATAATTTTATACTTTAGATACCTCAGGTCTCTTTCTACAGTCCCCTTGGTCTAACTTCTGGTAAAGTGGTTTGGCTGCTCTCAAAGCAAACCCTTGTGATTTCATTGCGTGATATGGTCCTTACATGCATTTTGGCTCATACCCTTTATTATCTTTTAGTCAAGCACTGAATTACGCTGCACAGATTTTTCTGACTACAACCAGATTTTATGACTTAAAGGGTATGTAATTTAATGTATATATATATAGATAGAGATATATAAATAAATATATATATATATAGAGATAGAGAGAGAGAGAAAAATATATATATATATATATATATATATAGTTTAATGAGCTTCTCATAACCGTTATGTCAGTTCATCTTAATGAAAAGCAAGGTGCCCCTCCCCCGTAGGTGGCGTGTGCCCTGCTCTCCCTGTCATGACAACAATGCTATTGTGACATCACCAGAGCATAATAACCTCGCACTGGGCGTGGAGCTTCAGTACTAGAGGAGACACCAAGCTACTTGTAGTGACTGAACCTCCAATAGTGCAAACGATTAGTGAAGAGACTGACTTTTATTTCTTCATTTTAACCAATTTCTCTTACTGCTTTTGTGATCGCTGAGTGAGGCAAGTCAGGGCAGATATTGTCACAAAAAAAACTGACAAGATGGGGACAAGACTAGGACCCTGGGAATGGATGTGTACCTGCTGCAAAACCACATGTGACCTATGCCGGCGTACCTGCCCCTGCGCCTGCACCTGCTCCTGCAAGTGCCCCTGCAAGTGCAAGTGCCCCTGCGACTGCCCTCGCGTCTGCGACTGCCCTTGTGACTGCCCCTGTGACTGCCCCCGCGATTGCTTGTCAAATCTGTGCCCTGAAGAAGTGAAGGTCGAGGAAGTGAGCGCCGAGGATTACATTGACGAGGACAAAAAGGAGGTGAGAGCCCAACTCCGAGAGGACAACGCGGTGAAATCTTCTCTGAGGAGCTGTGGCGCCTTCACCTTTGGGTTGATTCTCACCGCCGTGTATGCGGCCATCGTCCTCTTTGTGAAGAACTATAACCTGACGTACTGCATCGCGTCGTCAGTGGTCATCTGCATCCTCCTCACGCTCGGCATGGCCTTCTTCATGAAGATGCGGGTCACAGTGTTCCTTATGCTGCCCCAGCTCTTCTCAATTGAGGGGAAGACCATCGTGCTCCTGGTCGCCTTCTCGCTGGCCTTACAGGGACCTGCAGCCAACACCTTGGAGAATTTCCGGCGCTCATCGGCGTCCGTGTCCTGCGGCGTGGAACTGGCCATGAACCAGACCAAGGAGCTCCTGGAAAAAGTTAAAAGGCCGTTAGTGAGTGCGCTGGATATTCTGAAGAACATCGGCCAGAGGCTGAAAGGAGTGGCCGATCAGGCCAGAAAGTTCTTCAAGACGGTGACAGACGGAGTGAAGCACATCGGACGCGTGCTGCGGAATGTGTGGCGTTTTATCGCCAATATCGGGGAGGTCTGTAACGAGGAACTGGAAGTTCCCTATCTAAAGTGCAGGAAAATATTTGACACGGCCAGGAATCAGTGCTTCCAGGTGATGTCATTCTTGTCATTCCTGTGCTACATTGTGGACGCCTTCAAACCGCTGTGTGGACTGGCTAAAACCGTTACAATCCTATGCCTCCTGCCAAAGTATCTCCAGAAATATGTCCGAAAGCATGTGAAAAACCCCATCATCAACATGCTCCGCAACATGAAGGACAAGTTTGAGTTTAACGTGACGGTTATTCATGACTTCGACATAAACCTGAACTCCAGCAAGAGCATCAAGCAGGTGGCAGTCGGCATCATGAGGGAAGTGCAGAGCACACTGAACCCCTATCTGGATGTGCTCAGCATGTTCAGCTATTCAATGACATTTGTTTGCCTCTTCATCTACATCATGGCCGCTCGGTACCACCGCAAGTACCTCTATGAAGATAACCACGACAATATCTACATAACACGGTCCTTCATAGAGCTGGACGTGATGAGAGCCAAGCAAGGGCGCAGAACCCTCCTGCCCCTTTCCGCCAGAGAGGCCTACAACTTCATCCTGCCAGGTTCGCTTTACCTGACCAAACGTGAGAGGAAGGGATATTCTTTTGACATCATCAACGTCTTCCGAAATGTTCTGGTGGTGGCATTTATGATGGTGATGGACTTCATCATCTACTGGGTGCTGGACATGGTGTATTACCTGCTGCAAGCAGACGTGGTTGCCAGAGCTCCGGTGACGTTCTCTGTGCTGATCAACGGCTCCGGTTACGCCAGCGAAATCTTCTCCAACGTGGTGTCTGCATTTGACATCCTTCAGAGAGGGAACTTGACAGTTTTGTCAAAGAAATGCCTAGTCGCTCCGTCCGCCCCAGACTTTAAAGGATACATACTTATAGGTTCAATGTATGGCCTGTGCTTCCTCATTGCGATATTTGGCGTCTACATACGGAGGCTGCAGCGTGTAATCTGTGCCTATTATTACCCATCCCGTGAGCAGGAGCGCATCTGTTTTCTTTACAACAACTTGATAACCAAGCGCACAAACATTGAGGACTCCTTGATCAGGAGCGTGAAGATGAATGCAGAGGACGGGGGGCACTCTAGCTTCCTGCAGGTCCTAGCGGCAAAACTCCCCGGGTGCCGCTGGTTTGCCCAGCTGTTGGGCACCAATGAGCAGTACTGCATGGCATGTGCCAAGATAATCACTGGCAGCGAGGGGCAGGACTGCGTGGCCTGCATCACCCCAGGCTGTAAAGGGATGTACTGCAGGGGCTGCTTTGAGATCCTTGATAACATCTGCACAATCTGTATGGCTCCACTGGCATACTCTGAGGCTATCGAAGAGGAGGTCGACTCCAGTGACGAAGAACAGGTCCACCTCTGCATCGATGCCATGAAAACCACAAAGGCTAAACAGAAAGAAAACAGGAAGAAGCTGAAAGAGTTTGTGAAGGATCGCCTCAAACAGGTTCTCCGTAGCCAGGGTAGCAGAGCAGCGTTAGGCGAGAAGCTCCTGGAGAAGTATAGGGAGGAGGTCCGTGGCAGCGAGGAAGATGAGAGCTCAGGAATCAGTGAGGTTGAATCCAGTGAGGACTCTGAAGATACAGACTTTGAATATCAGAACTCAACAGAGGCCACCGACTCTTCAGATTCTGAGGACCACACGGCCCCCCCATTCACAAAGTGGACAGAAGCACGAAGGAAGAGGAATCGGGTCACCCCCGCGCGGCAGAGGGCACCCAATAGGAGAGGGCGGCGGGCGGTGAAGAATGGAGGTGGAAACTAGAATGAATTCAGAATTCAGAACTATACCCACCCCTTCTTCTACCTAAATTTCCTTTGTAATCCCTTCACCACCAAGTGAAATCAGCTTGCATCCTGTTCCTGCTGCATACAAGTCTGAGTGAACTTCAAGGCTTTTATGGGCACATGGGAAAGAAGACACCGACACATCAAGCTGGACATTTTCTCTGGAGCTCTCTGTGAAGAAAACGCACAGTGTAGAGGGTTAAGATCAGAATTATGACCTTCAACGAATCCAGAAACTTTTAAGTGATCCAGATTTTGAACGTGGCAACCACCAAAAGTGTCTGCGTCCCTTTAGACAGTTTAGACCACTGTTTTTTGCGCCTTTCACTCTTAAATAAAGTTTGACTTTGGGTTTGGGAAAAAAAATAGCAGGTTTCTTTTAGGACATTTTAAATGTTTAAAATTTTTTTTTAGAAAACAAACAAAAACAGGATTAATATTTCAGGTCTACTGTAAGTATTCCTTTCAATATTTAATGTCCCCAGATGTGAGTCAGTACTGCAAACTGAATGCCTCATCCATTCTTATTACCAAGCAGATCCAACAGAAGCTAGCACTTTAGGTCAGTATTGCTGACAGTAGATCGTCTATACCTACTGAATACAGAACTAGACTGATGCATCATTTTCAAAGCCATTCACATCTGGGAGGTATTTAGTTTTGCTGGCTTTAATCGCCAAATTCACAGGTTTCAGCATCTCTTTAAGTGTAATACTTACATTTTAATGCTACCGAAAAATATATAATGGGAAAACTAAAAAAGAAAGTTACCCGCATTCAGATTCAATGGTCATGTTGTAGTATAAGCTGTATAGCATAGTCCCAGATGTTTAAGAGTACTATTTTGTACTGCTTCTATTTAAATTCTAGTAGATATGAACATAGGGATAAAAAAAGAAGATGGGGTGCAAGTCACATTTTACCACTCAGTAAATTAAGCCAAACAAGCGTATAGCCCATTTCTCATTATTGTAACAAGGTTATTAAAAAGGAATCTGACTGTCTACAAAGGGCTCTTGTAAATGTCGACTCAAAAACATCATTGGTCATGCCCATCCAGCAAAATAAAATGTCCCCCACATCATCTATGCCCCCCGAGCTCCCCCAACATATAGATGTTACCATATATAGGGGAGACATATAGGTGACAACCATGGCTGTTCTTTTTATCTGTAAGAAAATCGAATCCCCAAATATGAAAAAATATCAATAAGGATAAAATGTACAGGTTGTGTACTTTTTGATCTCTTCTAATCACTTGTTTTGCGTATCATACTTCAAAGTCCAGAGTACAGCATCTACTCCCCCAGCATGGTGGACTGATGCGTAAAGACTCTGGACATCCAATGCAACCACCACCATTCTCTGTTGTAGGAGAAAAAGATGAGCATTTGCAAAGGATGTGCAGTATCATTTCTCACAGACAGTTTTGTACAAAAGTTGCCAAGATATTTACAAACTAATTTGGTCCCTTGTGAATAAGGCATATCTAGGGGGGGGGGGTTAGAGTGATATATCAGGGGGTATAAGGCATATCTGAGGGGCAGAGTGGCAATCCATGGGGCAGATGTGCATAACTGGGGGACAGGTTGGCAAATAAAAGGAAATAAAAACAAGAGATGCATTTTTCTCCATTATAGCTTTTATTCAATTTGAAAACATACTTTACATGTGAATTCATATTTACTGGTAATACTTTTTTTTCTCACAACTCTGAGAACCATGCAAGTCAACGACGCCAAGCTTTCTAATCATAATGTGATTAGTGAAATATTGAAAGAAAAATAGCTACAAAAAAGGTAACATTTAAAAATAGTTATGCAGTGATGTCACAATCAGGGGAACCACCAAAAACACAACAAAAAATGAAGTTTATATTTTTGAACAAGTGCTTAGATTGGTGCTGTATCTTCCTAAAAATCATGACATGGAAAGAGTTAAAATACTAACTTTTTAAATACCCAATGGGTGTCTACTTTAAAAAACAAATTAATCGTTTGATGGGGTAAATTGGAGTTGCCGGGTTTAAAAAAAGCCTTGGTCACGAAGGGTGCAAATAATAACGTAAGCTCTTACTCAACTTATGGATCTCCTGCTGTAACAGAACAATATCTGCACTGTTGTGAATAATGCCTTCATTGATTAAGGTGTGTATTCATCCCCTACCTGTGTGTGTTCATTTTCCCATTTCTGTCTCCTCTTCACTAGGATAGCCCGATGCAGTCTCTTTTGCATCTAAAAAAACATACAGTCAAGAGCAATTCACTGCCATCTATAGCCTTGTAATATAATTAAAAGATCAGAATTTTAAAAAAGAACATATTTAGTATTTTTTTTAATTTCAAATTTGCTTTTCAAATGAAAACAGTTCATTATAGAAAAAAACAAACAAACTCATGAGTCACAGAATTCACTGGCCAGCTGAGCTAAAGAAAGCCAAGCTTATCAGAGCCAACATTATTATTATTATTATCTTTTATTTATATGGCACCGACAGTTTACGCAGCGCTTAATACAATACATAAATTCAAGGAATATGACAGGACAAGAATTGATGGTGACAAATATAAGGCATAGAGAAAGGGTTAGAGGTAGTGTGGTGGTTGTACCAATGACAAGGAAGTTCTAGCAGCTAAGATGGTATGCTTCTCTGAAGAAGTGGGTTTTGAGATGTTTCTTGAATGTCGGGAGGGAGGTTGAATGCTGAAGGTTCCTTGGGAGTAGATTCCAGAGATATGGGGCAGCTCGAGTGAAATTTTATAGGCAGGAAAAGGAAGAGGTAATAAGTGAGGAGGAGAGCCTTAGCCCATGGGAAGAACGTAGGGATCGAGTAGGAGAGTATTTGCTAATGAGGTCAGAAACTAGGAACAGTATTATGGATGGCCTTATATGTCAGTACCAGGATTTTCAATTTAATTCTAAAGGCAATTGGGAGCCAGTGGATGGTTTAACAGAGTGGGGAAGCAAAAGACGAGCGAAGTGCAAATGAAGATAAGCCTAGCAGCGGCATTTAGGACAGACTGTAGAGGAGAGAGACAGTGGAATGCCAACCAGAAGAGTGTTGCAGTAGTCAAGACGGGAAATGATAAGTGAATGAACCAGAGTTTTTGTGGATTCTTGGGTGAGGAATGGGCAGATACGATGTTTTTTAAGTGCAAGCGGCAGGATCTGGCGAGGGACTGAATATGAGGGACATAAGTTTGTTAGGGGTTAGCACTGGAGAAAAGGATAAAAGGTAGTGGTCAGACAGCGGGAAGGGGTAGATGGAGAAATCTGAAAGGGAGCATGATCTGGAGAAAACCAGATCAAGTGAGTGTCACTCACTTTGTGTAGGGGAATTCGTCTATTCAGAGAGACCAGAGGAGGATGCCGGGGAGAGGAGTTTGGAGCTAGCAGGGTTGTTAGATATGTCTAAAGGAGTGTTAAAGTCATCCAGAATAAGACCGGGGATATTAGGAGAGAGGAAGAAAGGGAGCCAGGCAGAAAGGTGGTCAAAGACCTGTGAGGTAGGGCCTGGAGGGTGATATATGACAGCAATTTGAAGAGAGAGTGGAGAGAAAAGATGGATTGTGTGAACTTCAAAGGAACAGAATGAGAGGGAGGGAGAGCTTAGTATATGCTGGAAAGTGCAGTGAGGTGAGAGAAGGATGCCTACACCTACCAACCTTTCTGCTATCAGGCCTAGGAGTGTGGCATCCTGTTATCTATGAAATCAAAGAGTATTTTGTGGGGGGAAAAATCAGAACTTTTGGCATACAAAGAGGAATGAATCCAGCCCCAAAATGCCTTACCAACAATTAATGCATATTAAAGTACATAGGACCTACTTGAATATTTTGCGGTTTTCGTTTACATGAAAGAAAAGGAATAAACACCTGCTGGAGACACTGCGGCTCCAGAGCTGTTCAATGGAACGCATCTCCAGCAAGGCAAAAAGCTCAGTGCAGGGAAATAGCGCAAACAAGTTCTGATTAATCGCTCTATGCTTTTGCATAAGACACAAGAAAATAATAGACGACACTCGGCTATCACAAACATTAAAAGACATATCGTGGCTAGAGTTTAACTTTAACCAATCTAGACCTTAGTTGGGTTTTCTCCACACTGACCATCTCTCATTGTAATGTAGTGTAAATTAATTCAACCAACAAACTTTAAACAGAGTTTAAATAATGTATTTAAAATACTTTTTGGGAACCTTTTGCAGTCCCGTATACTAAAACATATGCCACGATGTTTAAAGATTACAGATTTAAGACATTAATATATGCTTTCAAGATTCAAAATGGGAGAGAGATTTAGATATTAAAATTAAAACTGAAGATTGGAACAAAGCGTTAAATACCACTTATAAAAATATACATTGTTTAAATTTAAACGAGTTACAATTTAAAATTATGAACAGGTGGTATCTGGTCCCTTTTGCCTTAGCAAAAATGTTCCCTACTAATCTCCCAAATTGTTGGCGCTGTGGTGCAGATAGGGGAGATATGGTTCACATTTGGTGGAATTGTAACCCAATTCGAAAACTTTGGCAACAGATTTCATATAAATTAGCCCATGTTTTTGGGAAACATTGGAAATTAACACCCGAAAGAGCGTTACTCCATTTAAATCTGCCAAATAACGGGAAAAAAAATATAACATTCCTTCTCCATTTATTAACGGCAACTAAAATAGAGATCGCTAGAAATTGGAGATCCTCCGCCCCAATTTTGTGGACTAAAATAAAATCTCAGTTAATATATCAATGCCGTATGGAAAAAGGAATACTAGTTCAATCTTTATGGAATCCTGAAAGGTATAAGTCTTGGGAGGAATGGATAAATTTAGTGACCGATGGCAAATTAGATCCTGAAAATGAAAGTAACCTATTTAGATAACTCCTCAAAAATCACACTTTTGAGCTCTTCTATTAAACTCAGTAAAGACAGATAGAATCAACTGTAAGTCTTGTATGTCTATGTGATGTTATATTTCTGTTGTTCTCTATATGCAGAAGGGATAAATGTCTATTTTTCTTTTTGATATTATCCTGTAAAAATGATTAGATCTCAAATTGTTATGTATCATTCTGCATTTTATGTTTATAAAATAAAAAAAAATAAAAAAAAATATATATGCTTTCAAAAACTTCAAGGGGTAGGGAAATGACTAGATCATGCTGCCTTTTCCATAGTGAGACATAGATCTCAGCTTCCCTGAAGTAAACTAAATCAGTAAAAAATTACACTAATAAAACAATGTATCTCATTAGTTTACAAATCTGTTAATATATGGAGAACTAAGAAGAGTTCAAATATTCCAGTATTCCAGTATTCCAGTCTACTGATATGAATCTTGAAACAGCGGCCTCAGCGAAAAAGCTGCATGGGTAAATCAATGTCAGGTTTGAACAGTTTCAATGTATCTACTTATACAGCTAAGCCATTCTCCTAGCCGTTTTTAGTGGCTCCCACCCTGCATACACACATAAGCTGCTGAAATGAAGTCTTTCTGCGTGACACATTTTTTCTACTCTGCAATCTTGTGGTGTGGTGAAAATTTCATTAGGATGTAAGCCCCAAAAGGTAGACCGGCATGACCATACAGGCAAACTTGGGCAGGGCACCTAGATGGTTGGGGCACCTCTGCCAGGATGTCTGTTGGATTAGTAAGGCGGTATACACGAGGAGGCTCCAAAACCAGAGTTAGCCACAATGGACTCAATGACCTGACTAAAATTGAATTGATCTTAATGGTGTAAAACCAAATAAACACACTGGACAAGTAAAGCAAAAACAAAGCCTTATAGCAAGGGTATTTAACCCTCTCAGTGCTGACCCAGTGTCAAGTTCTGCGAATAATAGACTTCAATCAACTTATTATTATAAGAGACATATGAGCCCAATTTTCAAGTTGCTGAGATCCCTGTATACTGTTAAGGGATATCTGCCAAAGCAATAATTGGGCATACAATACTGTTCTGGGATCTCCACCAACTTAGAAACAAGTGTCCATAATTTTATACTTTAGATACCTCAGGTCTCTTTCTACAGTCCCCTTGGTCTAACTTCTGGTAAAGTGGTTTGGCTGCTCTCAAAGCAAACCCTTGTGATTTCATTGCGTGATATGGTCCTTACATGCATTTTGGCTCATACCCTTTATTATCTTTTAGTCAAGCACTGAATTACGCTGCACAGATTTTTCTGACTACAACCAGATTTTATGACTTAAAGGGTATGTAATTTAATGTATATATATAGATAGATAGAGATATATAAATAAATATATATATATATAGAGATAGAGAGAGAGAGAAATATATATATATATATATATATATATAGTTTAATGAGCTTCTCATAACCGTTATGTCAGTTCATCTTAATGAAAAGCAAGGTGCCCCTCCCCCGTAGGTGGCGTGTGCCCTGCTCTCCCTGTCATGACAACAATGCTATTGTGACATCACCAGAGCATAATAACCTCGCACTGGGCGTGGAGCTTCAGTACTAGAGGAGACACCAAGCTACTTGTAGTGACTGAACCTCCAATAGTGCAAACGATTAGTGAAGAGACTGACTTTTATTTCTTCATTTTAACCAATTTCTCTTACTGCTTTTGTGATCGCTGAGTGAGGCAAGTCAGGGCAGATATTGTCACAAAAAAAACTGACAAGATGGGGACAAGACTAGGACCCTGGGAATGGATGTGTACCTGCTGCAAAACCACATGTGACCTATGCCGGCGTACCTGCCCCTGCGCCTGCACCTGCTCCTGCAAGTGCCCCTGCAAGTGCAAGTGCCCCTGCGACTGCCCTCGCGTCTGCGACTGCCCTTGTGACTGCCCCTCTGACTGCCCCCGCGATTGCTTGTCAAATCTGTGCCCTGAAGAAGTGAAGGTCGAGGAAGTGAGCGCCGAGGATTACATTGACGAGGACAAAAAGGAGGTGAGAGCCCAACTCCGAGAGGACAACGCGGTGAAATCTTCTCTGAGGAGCTGTGGCGCCTTCACCTTTGGGTTGATTCTCACCGCCGTGTATGCGGCCATCGTCCTCTTTGTGAAGAACTATAACCTGACGTACTGCATCGCGTCGTCAGTGGTCATCTGCATCCTCCTCACGCTCGGCATGGCCTTCTTCATGAAGATGCGGGTCACAGTGTTCCTTATGCTGCCCCAGCTCTTCTCAATTGAGGGGAAGACCATCGTGCTCCTGGTCGCCTTCTCGCTGGCCTTACAGGGACCTGCAGCCAACACCTTGGAGAATTTCCGGCGCTCATCGGCGTCCGTGTCCTGCGGCGTGGAACTGGCCATGAACCAGACCAAGGAGCTCCTGGAAAAAGTTAAAAGGCCGTTAGTGAGTGCGCTGGATATTCTGAAGAACATCGGCCAGAGGCTGAAAGGAGTGGCCGATCAGGCCAGAAAGTTCTTCAAGACGGTGACAGACGGAGTGAAGCACATCGGACGCGTGCTGCGGAATGTGTGGCGTTTTATCGCCAATATCGGGGAGGTCTGTAACGAGGAACTGGAAGTTCCCTATCTAAAGTGCAGGAAAATATTTGACACGGCCAGGAATCAGTGCTTCCAGGTGATGTCATTCTTGTCATTCCTGTGCTACATTGTGGACGCCTTCAAACCGCTGTGTGGACTGGCTAAAACCGTTACAATCCTATGCCTCCTGCCAAAGTATCTCCAGAAATATGTCCGAAAGCATGTGAAAAACCCCATCATCAACATGCTCCGCAACATGAAGGACAAGTTTGAGTTTAACGTGACGGTTATTCATGACTTCGACATAAACCTGAACTCCAGCAAGAGCATCAAGCAGGTGGCAGTCGGCATCATGAGGGAAGTGCAGAGCACACTGAACCCCTATCTGGATGTGCTCAGCATGTTCAGCTATTCAATGACATTTGTTTGCCTCTTCATCTACATCATGGCCGCTCGGTACCACCGCAAGTACCTCTATGAAGATAACCACGACAATATCTACATAACACGGTCCTTCATAGAGCTGGACGTGATGAGAGCCAAGCAAGGGCGCAGAACCCTCCTGCCCCTTTCCGCCAGAGAGGCCTACAACTTCATCCTGCCAGGTTCGCTTTACCTGACCAAACGTGAGAGGAAGGGATATTCTTTTGACATCATCAACGTCTTCCGAAATGTTCTGGTGGTGGCATTTATGATGGTGATGGACTTCATCATCTACTGGGTGCTGGACATGGTGTATTACCTGCTGCAAGCAGACGTGGTTGCCAGAGCTCCGGTGACGTTCTCTGTGCTGATCAACGGCTCCGGTTACGCCAGCGAAATCTTCTCCAACGTGGTGTCTGCATTTGACATCCTTCAGAGAGGGAACTTGACAGTTTTGTCAAAGAAATGCCTAGTCGCTCCGTCCGCCCCAGACTTTAAAGGATACATACTTATAGGTTCAATGTATGGCCTGTGCTTCCTCATTGCGATATTTGGCGTCTACATACGGAGGCTGCAGCGTGTAATCTGTGCCTATTATTACCCATCCCGTGAGCAGGAGCGCATCTGTTTTCTTTACAACAACTTGATAACCAAGCGCACAAACATTGAGGACTCCTTGATCAGGAGCGTGAAGATGAATGCAGAGGACGGGGGGCACTCTAGCTTCCTGCAGGTCCTAGCGGCAAAACTCCCCGGGTGCCGCTGGTTTGCCCAGCTGTTGGGCACCAATGAGCAGTACTGCATGGCATGTGCCAAGATAATCACTGGCAGCGAGGGGCAGGACTGCGTGGCCTGCATCACCCCAGGCTGTAAAGGGATGTACTGCAGGGGCTGCTTTGAGATCCTTGATAACATCTGCACAATCTGTATGGCTCCACTGGCATACTCTGAGGCTATCGAAGAGGAGGTCGACTCCAGTGACGAAGAACAGGTCCACCTCTGCATCGATGCCATGAAAACCACAAAGGCTAAACAGAAAGAAAACAGGAAGAAGCTGAAAGAGTTTGTGAAGGATCGCCTCAAACAGGTTCTCCGTAGCCAGGGTAGCAGAGCAGCGTTAGGCGAGAAGCTCCTGGAGAAGTATAGGGAGGAGGTCCGTGGCAGCGAGGAAGATGAGAGCTCAGGAATCAGTGAGGTTGAATCCAGTGAGGACTCTGAAGATACAGACTTTGAATATCAGAACTCAACAGAGGCCACCGACTCTTCAGATTCTGAGGACCACACGGCCCCCCCATTCACAAAGTGGACAGAAGCACGAAGGAAGAGGAATCGGGTCACCCCCGCGCGGCAGAGGGCACCCAATAGGAGAGGGCGGCGGGCGGTGAAGAATGGAGGTGGAAACTAGAATGCAATTCAGAACTATACCCACCCCTTCTTCTACCTAAATTTCCTTTGTAATCCCTTCACCACCAAGTGAATCGGCTTGCATCCTGTTCCTGCTGCATACAAGTCTGAGTGAACTTCAAGGCTTTTATGGGCACATGGGAAAGAAGACACCGACACATCAAGCTGGACATTTTCTCTGGAGCTCTCTGTGAAGAAAACGCACAGTGTAGAGGGTTAAGATCAGAATTATGACCTTCAACGAATCCAGAAACTTTTAAGTGATCCAGATTTTGAACGTGGCAACCACCAAAAGTGTCTGCGTCCCTTTAGACAGTTTAGACCACTGTTTTTTGCGCCTTTCACTCTTAAATAAAGTTTGACTTTGGGTTTGGGAAAAAAAAATAGCAGGTTTCTTTTAGGACATTTTAAATGTTTAAAATTTTTTTTTAGAAAACAAACAAAAACAGGATTAATATTTCAGGTCTACTGTAAGTATTCCTTTCAATATTTAATGTCCCCAGATGTGAGTCAGTACTGCAAACTGAATGCCTCATCCATTCTTATTACCAAGCAGATCCAACAGAAGCTAGCACTTTAGGTCAGTATTGCTGACAGTAGATCGTCTATACCTACTGAATACAGACCTAGCCTGAAGCATCATTTTTAAAGCCATTCACATCTGGGAGGTATTTAGTTTTGCTGGCTTTAATCGCCAAATTCACAGGTTTCAGTATCTCTTTAAGTGTAATACTTACATTTTAATGCTACCGAAAAATATATAATGGGAAAACTAAAAAAGAAAGTTAGCCGAATGGTCAATTCCCGCATTCAGATTCAATGGTTATGTTGTGGTATAAGCTGTATAGCATAGTCCCAGATGTTTAAGAGTACTATTTTGTACTGCTTCTATTTAAATTCTAGTAGATATGAACATAGGGATAAAAAAAGAAGATGGGGTGCAAGTCACATTTTACCACTCAGTAAATTAAGCCAAACAAGCGTATAGCCCATTTCTCATTATTGTAACAAGGTTATTAAAAAGGAATCTGACTGTCTACAAAGGGCTCTTGTAAATGTCGACTCAAAAACATCATTGGTCATGCCCATCCAGCAAAATAAAATGTCCCCCACATCATCTATGCCCCCCGAGCTCCCCCAACATATAGATGTTACCATATATAGGGGAGACATATAGGTGACAACCATGGCTGTTCTTTTTATCTGTAAGAAAATGGAATCCCCAAATATGAAAAAAAATCAATAAGGATAAAATGTACAAGTTGTGTACTTTTTGATCTCTTCAAATCACTTGTTTTGCGTTTCATACTTCAAAGTCCAGAGTACAGCATCTACTCCCCCAGCATGGTGGACTGATGCGTAAAGACTCTGGACATCCAATGCAACCACCACCATTCTCTGTTGTAGGAGAAAAAGATGAGCATTTGCAAAGGATGTGCAGTATCATTTCTCACAGACAGTTCTGTACAGATATAAAGATATTTACAAACTAATTTGGTCCCTTGTGAATAAGGCATATCGAGGGGGGGGTTAGAGTGTTATATCAGGGGGTATAAGGCATATCTGAGGGGCAGAGTGGCAATCCATGGGGCAGATGTGCATAACTGGGGGACAGGTTGGCAAATAAAAGGAAATAAAAACAAGAGATGCATTTTTCTCCATTATAGCTTTTATTCAATTTGAAAACATACTTTACATGTGAATTCATATTTACTGGTAATACTTTTTTTTCTCACAACTCTGAGAACCATGCAAGTCAACGACGCCAAGCTTTCTAATCATAATGTGATTAGTGAAATATTGAAAGAAAAATAGCTACAAAAAAGGTAACATTTAAAAATAGTTATGCAGTGATGTCACAATCAGGGGAACCACCAAAAACACAACAAAAAATGAAGTTTATATTTTTGAACAAGTGCTTAGATTGGTGCTGTATCTTCCTAAAAATCATGACATGGAAAGAGTTAAAATACTAACTTTTTAAATACCCAATGGGTGTCTACTTTAAAAAACAAATTCATGGTTTGATGGGGTAAATTGGAGTTGCCGGGTTTAAAAAAAGCTTTGGTCACGAAGGGTGCAAATAATAACGTAAGCTCTTACTCAACTTATGGATCTCCTGCTGTAACAGAACAATATCTGCACTGTTGTGAATAATGCCTTCATTGATTAAGGTGTATATTCATCCCCTACCTGTGTGTGTTCATTTTCCCATTGCTGTCTCCTCTTCACTAGGATAGCCCGATGTAGTCTCTTTTGCATCTAAAAAAACAAACAGTCAAGAGCAATTCACTGTCTGCCATCTATAGCCTTGTAATATAATTAAAAGATCAGAATTTTAAAAAAGAACATATTTAGTATTTTTTTTAATTTCAAATTTGCTTTTCAAATGAAAACAGTTCATTATAGAAAAAAACAAACAAACTCATGAGTCACAGAATTCACTGGCCAGCTGAGCTTAAGAAAGCCAAGCTACTTTCCAAGATGGCCGCATAATCTTTGAGCTCTGCGGGATCCTCTCCGTACTTTGAGTGCTTGCCACGCTTAATCGCAACATGGGCAAACATAACAAGGCCCCTGGGACCCCGAGAACCCGGGGGAGCCGAGACAGACAGGCTGCTACCTCAGTTCGGGCGTTTTTCCAAGCAGCTCCGGACCACGACTCCCATGACTCCCGGGACTCTTTTGCCAAGATGGCGCCGTCTCCCGCTGGTTCGCATGAGGATACCCCTGAGGACTCTGGTGCGGATACGCCGCTTCCTGAGCAAAGTACCTTACAAGAGGCGCTGCGTCTCCTGCCTACGAGGGCTGAAATGATACCCTTAATTGAACAAGCTACGCAAGGTATCCGCGACGCGCTTGCTGAACTCAAATCAGATGTTCACCAGTTAGGTGACCGCGTGGCTGCCGTCGAGCACGACAATGTACAGATCGTTACCACGGTGGACTCTCTCTCCTCTCAGCTGACCGACCAGACCACCATGCTCCGTCTCCTGGCCCGCAAGGTCGAGGACCTCGACAATCGTGGTAGGAGGATTAATTTAAGAGTGAGGGGGATTCCGAAATCGGTACTCCAGTCGGACGTACCTACCACGCTTCGCTTGATTTTTAATGATGTTCTGCAGAGGCCAGCCGATACATTGATTATTTTCAACAGGGCCCACCGGGCATTTAGATCTGGAGGTGATGCTAACGCCCCGCCGAGGGACGTCATCTGCCGGCTCCAGGATTATCCTTTGAAGGAAAGCATCTTACGGGCCTGCAGGCAGCGGCCGAGTCTTACCTGGGACGGTAATTCCATTTCCATCTTCCCGGACCTCTCTCCGTCTACGTTGCAGACTCGCCGCGTTTTGAGACCGATCACCGCTGCCCTTCGTGAGGCCTCCATACTGTATCAATGGGGTTTCCCCTTTGCTTTGATTGCCCGTCGGGATGGTGTTTCCTATACTATTCATCAGGCGTCTGACGTTCCCCAATTTCTTCGAGATCTGGGTCTACCTCAACTCAATATTCCGGATTGGGAGGTAGCCTTTCCTGCCCTTGCCCCGCTCCGGGATCCTGCTAAGGATTGGTCTCCTGTGCCGCGTCATACCAAGAGACAGAAGCTGCCGAATGCCTAAGACTACAAAGGGTGCCTAGACCACTTCACTTTTGGCCGACCACATTCTGGATTTCTGACGTTTGTTGTGAGCGGAATGTGGAATGCTCATGGTCACGATGCCACGGGTTTGACCAGCTTTCCATTGTCTACCTCTATGAGTGACTGATATGACTGCCTAGCGCTGTGCCTACTTACCTTGTTTTAGTTATTGTTTTCTTATCGTGCTATGTTTTGGGATTTACGTTGCTTCTCATTGGCTTTAGTTGCCGCGGTGCTATGGTAGCCGGTCCTCGGGGGCCCTTGCACGGGTGATGTTCCCTTATTCTGGCGCTGCTGTGGTGGCCACCTCTCGAGCTCCCGAGAGGGGGCTCGGGAGGTGGCCACCGCGGCGGCGTTGGCATGGGTGGTATCCCCCTATTCTAGCGTTGCTGTGGTGGCCACGTCTCGAGCTTCCGTACCATGCACCCTGGCTGTATGCATGATATATGACCACACACTAACTAGATCTCCTCGTACACACACACACGCATACGCTTTGGCCTTTGGGGTCTCTTTTTTCCTGCATTAGTGGTCCCTCTTTCTGTGGTGGTCTTGGGGATGCTTACCTGCCTGAGGCTCGGCTCCTCGGTACTTATCTTAATATGCACACAATCCCATGTTTATAACTACTCTTTCCTTATTTCGGCTATTTCTTTATTTTTTTTCTACTCTTTCATTACGGAGAGGATGCTCCCGCATCTCTTTCTTTTCCCTTTTCTTCTCTTTTTTTTTTTTTTTTTTTACATATTCACACTGCATCTCGTATGCTATTCCCCACCAGAGTCTACCCGCCTTGCCCTATGGGACAAGGTCCTAGGGTTTTGACCACAAGCATGGTCACTTGGCTCACGATTCGATGGGATTCCATCGGGCACGTGTCTGCCCTATTCTGTTTATTTTGTTTAATTTGGTTATTAATTTATTTATGTTTGTTTATTTTTATGGACGTATTAGTACCTTTTTTATGGCTGCTTCTTTTCCAAATATTGGGTATATATGTCTGACACCTGTGTTACCTGCACCTCCCTCAATGTGAGGGGATTAAACAAGCCACAGCAGAGATCTAGATTGTTTCATGTTTTGCACTCCTCTTGTACCAAAATCGCCTTTTTGCAGGAGACTCATCTTGTCCGCTCGAAGGAGCTTAAACTCCGGGATAGATACTTCCAAACTGCGTTTTTTTCTAGCTCCCCGGTGACTAAAACCAAAGGTGTGGCTATCTTGCTTCACAAATCTCTCCCCTTTCGCCTTCTAGATGTGTGGAGGGATGAGGAGGGTAGAGGACTCATGCTTAAAGGGTTTTTGGGGTTACATAAAATTTCGCTAGCTACAGTTTATGCTCCCAACAAGGATCAGGTCCCCTTTTTAGCGTACTTTCTTTCTAAACTGGCGGACTTTCAGGAAGGTATGACCATTTATGGGGGTGACCTCAACAATGGTCCTGGATCCCAGGCTTGATTGCTCTGCAGGGACTTCTCATATCTCCTATGCTAAAATTAAGCGGGTTAAACGTATGCTTCTTTTGACCCAGCTAGTAGATGTGTGGCGGGCCCTCCACCCCTCTTCGCTGGATTACACCTTTTTTCCCCTCCCCACAATAGATACACTCATATTGACTATCTTTTCCTTTCACACCCCCATCTCGCCTATCTCCATTCCGCTACTATTGGGTCTCCGATTCTGAGTGACCATGCCCCGGTACACTTAACCTTATGCATACCCCTACTCCCCCCGAGGGTCTGGAGTTGGCGACTTAATGAGAGCTTGCTTGATGATCCTGTGAGTGCTGCGGATCTTCAGTCGCATCTCGAACATTACTTTGAGGACAACCTCCTCCCTGATACCCCTCTCTCGACAGTCTGGGAGGCCCATAAAGCCGTTATTAGGGGACATCTTATTCGACTGGGCTCGCGCCGTAAGAGGCTTAGCCAGACGGAGCTCTCTTCTTTGACTCGCCAAATAGCGGAACTTGAGCTTCAACATAAACTTTCACTGTCTGCCGAGATTTTGGAACAGCTCCAAGGTCCCTGCTCGCGGCCCTTTTAGATGTTAAATTGCGCAGAAATTATCTTCTTACCAGGAAGCACTTTTATGAACTGGGCGACAAGCCCGGGAAACTACTTGCCCGAGCATTACGTGCCAGGAGGGCTGCTTCATATATCCCTAAGATCAGAGATGCCAAGGGCTCTTTGTATCACACCACGGAGGACATTGCTGCCTGTTTTGCGACTTACTATCGGGAACTTTATAACATTTCCCAGAGGCGGGAACCTGATCCTTATACCGCGTTGCTTATGGATGAGTACCTGTCCAACCATCTCAAGAAACGCGTTTCACGTTCAGATACGGAAGGCCTTAACTTACCCATCACCTTGGAAGAGGTGGATGGGGCCCTTAAGTCCTTCCCCCAGGGCAAAAGTCCTGGCCCGGATGGGTTAACCCCCCTTTATTATAAGAAGTTCTTCTCAGCCCTTGGACCGCATATGGTTTCTCTTTTTAATTCTTTAGCGGTGGGAGGCTCCCTCGATCCCCACTCTAATGTGGCTCACATCACAGTGATACCGAAGCCAGGTAAAGATGCAGAATTATGTGGCAGCTACCGTCCGATTTCTTTGATCAATTCTGACCTTAAGATCCTGGCGAAAGTTTTAGCCCTCAGGCTTTCCTCCCTTATTCCCGATTTGATACATAGCGATCAGGTGGGTTTTGTGCCAGGGAGAGAGGCCAGGGACAATACCATTAAGGTCCTAGATTTATTGGCGCAGGCTCAGCATAGACAGATTCCCTTTCTTTGGGTGTCCTTCGACGCAGAGAAGGCCTTTGACAGGGTTTCGTGGGCCTTCTTGTTTCGGGTCTTGGAGTGGTTGGGTCTGGGTCCTCGCTTTACACAACAGGTGTGTGCCCTTTATGCCCTTCCCTCGGCTTGTGTGAAGGTTAATGGTGTCCTGTCTGAGCGCTTTTTGTTAGCCAATGGCACGCGACAGGGTTGCCCCTTATCTCCCTTGTTATTTATTTTGATGATGGAACCCCTTGCCAACGCCATCCGCTCGAACCATGACATCGCTGGCCTCACGGTGGCGGGGACTGAATATAAGCTTTCTATTTATGCCGATGATATGCTATGTACGCTTTCGGACCCGCTCACTTCCCTGTCGCATGTCACGGCTGAACTTCAAAGGTTCCATACTATATCCCAGTACAAGATTAATATTCAAAAATCCGAGATTCTGGGGTCCCATGTCCCTTCCTCCCTGAAAATATCTATTCAATCGCTATTTCCTCTCCGGTGGGTAGATGAGTATCTGACTTACCTTGGTGTTCGTATTCCGGCAGACCTCTCTACTCTGGTTAAGGTTAATTTTGATCCGCTGCTTTCTTCGGTAACTGCTGACCTTAGACGGTGGTCTTTATCGCACATTTCCTGGTTTGGTAGGGTGGGGGTCCTGAAGATGAATATCCTCCCAAGGTTTTTATATTTGATTCAGTCCCTCCCTGTCTATCTCCCTAGGTCCTATCTTAAGGCTTGGCGTCGAGTCCTCACCAAATTTGTGTGGTCAGGACGTCCTCCCAGATTGGGCTTTAACTATTTGACTTGTCCTAAAGAACGTGGTGGCCTGGGCCTCCCAGATGTTGAGGGGTACTGGATCGCCTCCCATGCGCGTAGGGTGGTGGAATGGGCGTCCCACGCTCCTAAACAGTGGGTAGACATTGAAGAGGCTTCTTTTGATGCGGATATTTCGGCGGTGCCCTGGTTAGCGGATCGTCATCGGCGCCCCTTGATACGTAACCACCCGACTCTCCTCCCTACGCTGCGAGTGCTTCGGACGTATTTGGCGCGATTGGGTTGGTTGGGTTCCCCTGGGCATTTGTATTCGATCTCCTCTAACCCGTCTTTTCCCCCAGGTATGGGGGGTGGTGTCCTTAACCATCTTTTGCCTGACGGTGTGAGGGTTCTCCGGCTTCACCATCTGTATCTGGATGGTAGGATCCGTTCGGCCTCCTCCCTGCCCCACGCTGTTCCAGTTTCTTTTCGTCTTATTTTTGTGCACCACCAAATTAAACATTTCCTGGCGACGCTTTTCCCTCTCTATGACCCGGAGGCCCCTTTTACTCCTTTTGAACTAATTTGCGCTGACGAGGCTCGGCACTCTCACCTTTTATCTACTTTGTACAATCTCTACGTGACGCACCGTTCTCAGGCTAAGCCATACTTCCTTGGTTTGTGGGAGAGGGACCTGGGTCTTTCCCTAGATGATGGGGCCTGGACCAGGGTCCTTCTTCTCACCCATAAGGGAACTACCTCCTCTAAACTTCAGGACTCATCCTATAAATTACTTACCAGATGGTATAAGGTTCCAGCGGAGCTTCATTATTTTCTACCTCATGTTTCGCTGCAGTGTTGGAGGTGTGGTACGGGCGTTTGTACTTACCTCCATATATGGTGGGACTGCCCTCTGCTGCAGCCTTTCTGGTTGGCTGTTGAAGCGGTGCTTCGGGAGGTTGCGGATCCAGTTTTCCACCTCACCCCTGAGGTCGCCCTCCTTCATCATACACGGTCAAGCCTGGGATCTTATAAACGTTCTTTGACTATCCAACTGATTAACGCGGCCAGGGCTACTATCCCTAAGTTCTGGAAACAACCTATTACTCCACCGATCTCTGCTTGGCTTACGTATGTTAACTTTTTGTGTCAAATGGAGGACATGGTGTTGTCATCTCAGGGCCTGGGTTATGCCAATGGCTTGAAGTGGCTGCCTTGGCAAGAATTTCTTAGCTCTTCTATCTTCCAGGGGATACTATCGAGTGTCCCTGGTCACTCGTCAGCTCTGGATCCTGCCTAGTTTCTGTCTTCGGATCTTTGATGCATCTGGCTCTTTCCGGATTTGTTTATATGCAGAAAAACGAAAAACTAAAAACACCCAAAAAACACGTGTAAGGTGATGGTAAAAGAATAGGAACCAAAAGATACTTCTCTAATGTATCACTGCCGCAGCCCAACCAAAACGCTCCTCACGGCGTTCAAACACGTAACCAGCAAAATTCAGGGCGCATGTGTACATAGAAAAAAGAAATAATCTGATAGTGTGATATTGTCAAAAACAATAAGATAGGTAGAAGGTGTAAAATGCACTCACAAACAGTGCCAGCACAACAGGCTCGTCTGAGGTATGAAGACTGTTCTTTATTCTTTAAAATCTCTAAGAGCATAAAATAAAGAAAACAACCATATGGTGCAGTATCTTCCTTAATAGTATGTGCGCAAGTTAAAAAAGCACTTACAGGATGGTTGAATTCAAGTCGCTATTCAAAATAAATGTCCATTGAAGTGGATCAGGAACATGCAGATTAAAAAACTTCTCAACGCGTTTCGCCGCTCACTGGGCTTCCTCAGGAGAAATAAATATCAATTGATGTCATCCGCTATGATAATCCGTAATCGTGGTGAGTAAAAATAGAATGCTATTCTAATTTTACTCACCACGATTGCGGATTATCATAGCGGATGACATCAATTGATATTTGTTTTTGACAATATCACACTATCAGATTATTTCTTTTTTCTATGTACACATGCGCCCCGAATTTTGCTGGTTATTTGTTTGTTTATATGCATGCCCACTCTCTAGTTATAGAGTTATTTTTTTTTTCTTTTTCATGTATACGTCCATTTCTTTCTTTGTTTATTTGTTTTTCGTCTTAATCTTTACATCTGTGAGGTTATCTATCTCCCCAGCCGAGGTTCACTTCTGGGTATTTTGGCTGTAGGTGCTGATGGTACAGATCTGATTTATCTGCCTTTTACGTTTTTTTTTCCCCCTTTTTTATGCTGTGCCTGATGGTTGTAACGCCGCGTGTTATGCTCTCTCCATCACGCATGTGTATATTTTGTACAGCCTTTTTTACCTCTGGTGTTTCTACTGTATTGTTTTTATTTGTTATTCAATAATCTGAGAATTGACAAAAAAAAGAAAGCCAAGCTAATCAGAGCCAACATTATTATTATTATTATCTTTTATTTATATGGCACCGACAGTTTACGCAGCGCTTAATACAAAACATAAATTCAAGTAATACGACAGGACAAGAATTGATAGAGAGAGCCCTGCTCGCAAGCTTACAATCTTGAGGGAATGGGGTGACAAACATAAGGCATAGAGAAAGGGTTAGAGGTAGTGTGGTGGTTGTATCAATGACAAGGAAGTTCTAGCAGCTAAGATGGTATGCTTCTCTGAAGAAGTGGGTTTTGAGATGTTTCTTGAATGTCGGGAGGGAGGTTGAATGCTGAAGGTTCCTTGGGAGTAGATTCCAGAGATATGGGGCAGCTCGAGTGAAATTTTATAGGCAGGAAAAGGAAGAGGTAATAAGTGAGGAGGAGAGCCTTAGCCCATGGGAAGAACGTAGGGATCGAGTAGGAGAGTATTTGCTAATGAGGTCAGAAACTAGGAACAGTATTATGGATGGCCTTATATGTCAGTACCAGGATTTTCAATTTAATTCTAAAGGCAATTGGGAGCCAGTGGATGGTTTAACAGAGTGGGGAAGCAGAAGAGGAGCGAAGTGCAAATGAAGATAAGCCTAGCAGCGGCATTTAGGACAGACTGTAGAGGAGAGAGACAGTGGAATGCCAACCAGAAGAGTGTTGCAGTAGTCAAGACGGGAAATGATAAGTGAATGAACCAGAGTTTTTGTGGATTCTTGGGTGAGGAATGGGCAGATACGATGTTTTTTAAGTGCAAGCGGCAGGATCTGGCGAGGGACTGAATATGAGGGGCATAAGTTTGTTAGGGTTTAGCACTGGAGAAAAGGATAAAAGGTAGTGGTCAGACAGCGGGAAGGGGTAGATGGAGAAATCTGAAAGGGAGCATGATCTGGAGAAAACCAGATCAAGTGAGTGTCACTCACTTTGTGTAGGGGAATTCGTCTATTCAGAGAGACCAGAAGAGGATGCCGGGGAGAGGAGTTTGGAGCTAGCAGGGTTGTTAGATATGTCTAAAGGAGTGTTAAAGTCATCCAGAATAAGACCGGGGATATTAGGAGAGAGGAAGAAAGGGAGCCAGGCAGAAAGGTGGTCAAAGACCTGTGAGGTAGGGCCTGGAGGGTGATATATGACAGCAATTTGAAGAGAGAGTAGAGAGAAAAGATGGATTGTGTGAACTTCAAAGGAACAGAATGAGAGGGAGGGAGAGCTTAGTATATGCTGGAAAGTGCAGTGAGGTGAGAGAAGGATGCCTACACCTACCAACCTTTCTGCTATCAGGCCTAGGAGTGTGGCATCCTGTTATCTATGAAATCAAAGAGTATTTTGTGGGGGGGGAAAAATCAGAACTTTTGGCATACAAAGAGGAATGAATCCAGCCCCAAAATGCCTTACCAACAATTAATGCATATTAAAGCACATAGGACCTACTTGAATATTTTGCGGTTTTCGTTTACATGAAAGAAAAGGAATAAACACCTGCTGGAGACACTGCGGCTCCAGAGCTGTTCAATGGAACGCATCTCCAGCAAGGCAAAAAGCTCAGTGCAGGGAAATAGCGCAAACAAGTTCTGATTAATCGCTCTATGCTTTTGCATAAGACACAAGAAAATAATAGACGACACTCGGCTATCACAAACATTAAAAGACATATCGTGGCTAGAGTTTAACTTTAACCAATCTAGACCTTAGTTGGGTTTTCTCCACACTGACCATCTCTCATTGTAATGTAGTGTAAATTAATTCAACCAACAAACTTTAAACAGAGTTTAAATAATGTATTTAAAATACTTTTTGGGAACCTTTTGCAGTCCCGTATACTAAAACATATGCCACGATGTTTAAAGATTACAGATTTAAGACATTAATATATGCTTTCAAAAACTTCAAGGGGTAGGGAATTGACTAGATCATGCTGCCTTTTCCACAGTGAGACATAGATCTCAGCTTCCCTGAAGTAAACTAAATCAGTAAAAAATTACACTAATAAAACAATGTATCTCATTAGTTTACAAATCTGTTAATATATGGAGAACTAAGAAGAGTTCAAATATTCCAGTATTCCAGTATTCCAGTATACTGATATGAATCTTGAAACAGCGGCCTCAGCGAAAAAGCTGCATGGGTAAATCAATGTCAGGTTTGAACAGTTTCAATGTATCTACTTATACAGCTAAGCCATTCTCCTAGCCGTTTTTAGTGGCTCCCACCCTGCATACACACATAAGCTGCTGAAATGAAGTCTTTCTGCGTGACACATTTTTTCTACTCTGCAATCTTGTGGTGTGGTGAAAATTTCATTAGGATGTAAGCCCCAAAAGGTAGACCGGCATGACCATACAGGCAAACTTGGGCAGGGCACCTAGATGGTTGGGGCACCTCTGCCAGGATGTCTGTTGGATTAGTAAGGCGGTATACACGAGGAGGCTCCAAAACCAGAGTTAGCCACAATGGACTCAATGACCTGACTAAAATTTAATTGATCTTAATGGTGTAAAACCAAATAAACACACTGGACAAGTAAAGCAAAAACAAAGCCTTATAGCAAGGGTATTTAACCCTCTCAGTGCTGACCCAGTGTCAAGTTCTGCGAATAATAGACTTCAATCAACTTATTATTATAAGAGACATATGAGCCCAATTTTCAAGTTGCTGAGATCCCTGTATACTGTTAAGGGATATCTGCCAAAGCAATAATTGGGCATACAATACTGTTCTGGGATCTCCACCAACTTAGAAACAAGTGTCCATAATTTTATACTTTAGATACCTCAGGTCTCTTTCTACAGTCCCCTTGGTCTAACTTCTGGTAAAGTGGTTTGGCTGCTCTCAAAGCAAACCCTTGTGATTTCATTGCGTGAAAAGGTCCTTACATGCATTTTGGCTCATACCCTGTATTATCTTTTAGTCAAGCACTGAATTACGCTGCACAGATTTTTCTGACTACAACCAGATTTTATGACTTAAAGGGTATGTAATTTAATGTATATATATATAGATAGAGATATATAAATAAATATATATATATATATATAGTATATATATACCGTTATGTCAGTTCATCTTAATGAAAAGCAAGGTGCCCCTCCCCCGTTGGTGCTGGCATGTGCCCTGCTCTCCCTGTCATGACAACAATGCTATTGTGACATCACCAGAGCATAATAACCTCGCACTGGGCGTGGAGCTTCAGTACTAGAGGAGACACCAAGCTACTTGTAGTGACTGAACCTCCAATAGTGCAAGAGACTGACTTTTATTTCTTCATTTTAACCAATTTCTCTTACTGTTTTTGTGATCGCTGAGTGAGGCAAGTCAGGGCAGATATTGTCGCAAAAAAAACTGACAAGATGGGGACAAGACTAGGACCCTGGGAATGGATGTGTACCTGCTGCAAAACCACATGTGACCTATGCCGGCGTACCTGCCCCTGCGCCTGCACCTGCAAGTGCCCCTGCAAGTGCAAGTGCCCCTGCGACTGCCCTCGCGCCTGCGACTGCCCTTGTGACTGCCCCCGCGATTGCTTGTCAAATCTGTGCCCTGAAGAAGTAAAGGTCGAGGAAGTGAGCGCCGAGGATTACATTGATGAGGACAAAAAGGAGGTGAGAGCCCAACTCCGAGAGGACAATGCGGTGAAATCTTCTCTGAGGAGCTGTGGCGCCTTCACCTTTGGGTTGATTCTCACCGCCGTGTATGCGGCCATCGTCCTCTTTGTGAAGAACTATAACCTGACGTACTGCATCGTGTCGTCAGTGGTCATCTGCATCCTCCTCACGCTCGGCATGGCCTTCTTCATGAAGATGCGGGTCACAGTGTTCCTTATGCTGCCCCAGCTCTTCTCAATTGAGGGGAAGACCATCGTGCTCCTGGTCGCCTTCTCGCTGGCCTTACAGGGACCTGCAGCCAACACCTTGGAGAATTTCCGGCGCTCATCGGCGTCCGTGTCCTGCGGCGTGGAACTGGCCATGAACCAGACCAAGGAGCTCCTGGAAAAAGTTAAAAGGCCGTTAGTGAGTGCGCTGGATATTCTGAAGAACATCGGCCAGAGGCTGAAAGGAGTGGCCGATCAGGCCAGAAAGTTCTTCAAGACGGTGACAGACGGAGTGAAGCACATCGGACGAGTGCTGCGGAATGTGTGGCGTTTTATCGCCAATATCGGGGAGGTCTGTAACGAGGAACTGGAAGTTCCCTATCTAAAGTGCAGGAAAATATTTGACACGGCCAGGAATCAGTGCTTCCAGGTGATGTCATTCTTGTCATTCCTGTGCTACATTGTGGACGCCTTCAAACCGCTGTGTGGACTGGCTAAAACCGTTACAATCCTATGCCTCCTGCCAAAGTATCTCCAGAAATATGTCCGAAAGCATGTGAAAAACCCCATCATCAACATGCTCCGCAACATGAAGGACAAGTTTGAGTTTAACGTGACGGTTATTCATGACTTCGACATAAACCTGAACTCCAGCAAGAGCATCAAGCAGGTGGCAGTAGGCATCATGAGGGAAGTGCAGAGCACACTGAACCCCTATCTGGATGTGCTCAGCATGTTCAGCTATTCAATGACATTTGTTTGCCTCTTCATCTACATCATGGCCGCTCGGTACCACCGCAAGTACCTCTATGAAGATAACCACGACAATATCTACATAACACGGTCCTTCATAGAGCTGGACGTGATGAGAGCCAAGCAAGGGCGCAGAACCCTCCTGCCCCTTTCCGCCAGAGAGGCCTACAACTTCATCCTGCCAGGTTCGCTTTACCTGACCAAACGTGAGAGGAAGGGATATTCTTTTGACATCATCAACGTCTTCCGAAATGTTCTGGTGGTGGCATTTATGATGGTGATGGACTTCATCATCTACTGGGTGCTGGACATGGTGTATTACCTGCTGCAAGCAGACGTGGTTGCCAGAGCTCCGGTGACGTTCTCTGTGCTGATCAACGGCTCCGGTTACGCCAGCGAAATCTTCTCCAACGTGGTGTCTGCATTTGACATCCTTCAGAGAGGGAACTTGACAGTTTTGTCAAAGAAATGCCTAGTCGCTCCGTCCGCCCCAGACTTTAAAGGATACATACTTATAGGTTCAATGTATGGCCTGTGCTTCCTCATTGCGATATTTGGCGTCTACATACGGAGGCTGCAGCGTGTAATCTGTGCCTATTATTACCCATCCCGTGAGCAGGAGCGCATCTGTTTTCTTTACAACAACTTGATAACCAAGCGCACAAACATTGAGGACTCCTTGATCAGGAGCGTGAAGATGAATGCAGAGGACGGGGGGCACTCTAGCTTCCTGCAGGTCCTAGCGGCAAAAATCCCCGGGTGCCGCTGGTTTGCCCAGCTGTTGGGCACCAATGAGCAGTACTGCATGGCATGTGCCAAGATAATCACTGGCAGCGAGGGGCAGGACTGCGTGGCCTGCATCACCCCAGGCTGTAAAGGGATTTACTGCAGGGGCTGCTTTGAGATCCTTGATAACATCTGCACAATCTGTATGGCTCCACTGGCATACTCTGAGGCTATCGAAGAGGAGGTTGACTCCAGTGACGAAGAACAGGTCAACCTCTGGATCGATGCCATGAAAACCACAAAGGCTAAAGAGAAAGAAAACAGGAAGAAGCTGAAAGAGTTTGTGAAGGATCGCCTCAAACAGGTTCTCCGTAGCCAGGGTAGCAGAGCAGCGTTAGGCGAGAAGCTCCTGGAGAAGTATAAGGAGGAGGTCCGTGGCAGGGAGGAAGATGAGAGCTCAGGAATCAGTGAGACTGAATCCAGTGAGGACTCTGAAGATACAGATTTTGAATATCAGAACTCAACAGAGGCCACCGACTCTTCAGATTCTGAGGACCACACGGCCCCCCCATTCACAAAGTGGACAGAAGCACGAAGGAAGAGGGATCTGGTCACCCCCGCGCGGCACAGGCCACCCAGGAGGAGAGGGCAGCGGGCGGTGAAGAATGGAGGTGGAAACTAGAATGGAATTCAGAACTATACCCACCCTTTCTTCTACCTAAATTTCCTTTGTAATCCCTTCACCACCAAGTGAATCGGCTTGCATCCTGTTCCTGCTGCATACAAGTCTGAGTGAACGTCAAGGCTTTTTTATATGGGTACATAGGAAAGAAGACACCGACACATCAAAGAAGCTGGACACTTTCTCTGGAGATCTCAGTGAAGAAAAGGGTTAAGATCAGAATTATGACCTTCAACAAATCCAGAAACTGTTAAGTGATCCAGATTTTGAAGGTGGCAACCACCAAAAGTGTCAGTGTCCTTTTAGACGGTTTAGACCACTGTATTTTGCACCTTTCACTCTTAAATAAATTTTGACTTTGGGTTTGGCAAAATAATAAATAGCAGGTTTCTTTTAAGACATTTTAAATGTTCATTTTTTTTAGAAATGAAACAAAAAAGGATTCATATTTCAGTTCTACTGTACGTATTCCTTTCAATATTTAATGTCCCCAGATGTGAGTCATTACTGCAAACTGAATGCCTCATCCATTCTTATGACCAAGCAGATCCAACAGAAGCTAGCACTTTAGGTCAGTATTGCTGACAGTAGATCCTACCGAATACAGATACTAGATACCTACTGAATACAGAACTAGACTGATGCATCATTTTCAAAGCCATTCGCATCTGGGAGGTATTTAGTTTTGCTGGCTTTAATCGCCAAATTCACAGGTTTCGGCATCTCTTTAAGTGTAATACTTAAAGTTTAATGCTACCGAAAAATATACAATGGGAAAACTAAAAAGAAAGTTAGCCGAATGGTCAATTCCCGCATTCAGATTCAATGGTCATGTTGTAGTAAAAGCTGTATAGCATAGTCCCAGATGTTTATGAGTACTATTTTGTACTGCTTCTATTTAAATTCTAGTAGATATGAACATAGGGATAAAAAAAGGAAGATGGGATGCAAGTCACATTTTACCACTCAGTAAATTAAGCCAAACAAGCGTATAGCCCATTTCTCATTATTGTAACAAGGTTATTAAAAAAGGGACCTGACTCTCTACAAAGGGCTCTTGTAAATTTCAACTCAAAAACATCATTGGTCATGGCCATCCAGCAAAGAAAAATGTCCCCCACATCATCTATGCCCCGCAAGCTCCCCCAACATATAGATGTTAACATATATAGGGCAGACATATAGGTGACAACCATGGCTGTTCTTTTTATCTGTAATAAAATCGAATCCCCAAATATGAAAAAAATATTAATAAGGATAAAATGTACAAAGGAAGATGTGTACTTTTTGATCTCCTCTAATCACTTCTTTTGCGTATCATACTTCAAAGTCCAGAGTACAGCATCTACTCCCTCAGCATGGTGGACTGATGTGTAAAGACTCTGGATATCCAATGCAACCACCACCATTCTCTGTTGCAGGAGAAAAAGATGAGCATTTGCAAAGGATGGGCGGTATCTTTCATTTCTCACCGACAGTTCTGTACAAAAGTTGCCAAAATATTTACAAACTAATTTGGTCCCTTGTGACATAGATAGGGGGGGTATAAGACATATTGGTGGGGGGGCAGAGTGACATATCAGGGAGGCAGAGTGACATATCAGGGGGTATAAGGCATATCTGAGGGGCAGAGTGGCAATCCATGGGGTAGATGTGCATAACTGGGGGGCAGGTTGGCAAATAAAAGGAAATAAAAACAAGAGATGCTTTTTCCTCTATTATAGTTTTTATTCAATTTGAAAAAATACTTTACATGTGAATTCATATCTACTGGTGAAACATTTTTTCCCTCACAACTCTGAGAACCATGCAAGTCAACGAAGCTAAGCTTTCTAATCATAATGTATTAGTAATCATAATCATAAATAGTAAAATATTGAAAAAAAAATAACTAAAAAATCTGGTAACATTTAAAAATAGTTATGTGGTGATGTCACAATCACAAATTAATGGTTTGATGGGGTAAATTGGAGTTGCCGGGTTTAGCACAGCAAAAGTGTTAAAAAAAGTCTTGGTCACGAAGGGTGCAAATAATAACGTAAGCTCTCACTCAACTTATGGATCTCCTGCTGTAACAGAACCATATCTGAACTGTTGTGAATAATGCCTTCATTGATTAACCCCTTAATGACAATTGACGGTCCGGGCACGTCACCTGAAAACGACCGTCATGACTTTAAATACGTTGTATGGCGGCGGACGCCCTTTTTAAAAGTGTTCGATCACCTACTAAACTTCAATGGTGTTGCTGAAATGCCTCGATCAGGAGGCAGTCAGCGACACCAAACACATACCCCATGACCCCTCTGGAGAGTGGTCACAGTCGCCACCGTGAGTGATTTTCGCCATCCACAAGATGGCGGCCGCGCTGTAAAAAAAAACTTGAAAAAGTTTGCTAGATGGTCTCCAGACCCTCTAGAGAACTCTGGCTCCACTTGCAGGTTAAATACAGGTACTGCATTAAACCATGCAAGTCAATGGAGCCCAGCTTTCTAATCACAGTGTGATTAGTAAAAATAAATTAAAAAATAAAATAAAAATAATAAAAATTTGAAAAAAATAGTTATAAAAAACAGTAAAATGTAAAAATAATTTCTCACTATCAGAGGAACCTTCACGTCTTCCGGCGTGGAATGGGCCATGAACTCTTCTGAAGAACATCAGCCAGAGGCTGAAAGGAGTGGCAGTTCGGGCCAGAAAGTTCTTCAAAATGGTGACAGAGTGAAGCACATCGGACGCATGCTGCAGTATGTGTGGCATTTTATTGCCAGTATCGGGGATGTCTGTAATGAGGAACTGGCCCCGTATCCAAAGTTTAGGAAAATATTTGACATGGCACAGAATCAGTGCTTCCAGGTGATATCATTCTTGTCCTTCCTGTGCTACATTGTGGACGCCTTCAAACCACTGTGTGGACTGGCTTAAATGGTTACTATTATATAAGCATGTGAAAAACCCCATCATCAACATGCTTGCTTAAATGACTTGTAATAATCTCTATAGCTCCTGCTGCATTCATTGCAACCACCAACATTCTCTGTTGCAGGAAAAAAGCTTATCATATGCAAAGGGGTGGTGCCTTTAATGGCTCACCGACATTTCTGTACAAAAGGTGCCATGATATTGACAAACACATTCTGTTCCCTGTGATATATATCACTGCCATCCATTAACATCAGGACTTTACCCTTATCTGCTGGTTTAATAACCAGATTCTTATTCTCCTTATGATTTAGAATTATTAAGCATTTCTGTTTTTTGTAAAATCTGGTTTAGTATAACTTTATTGTTTCATAGTAATTCTGTGTGAGGAGACCCTAGACAGGGTGCACTCGCACGTTTTGAGTTTTCAGGTCTTATTGTGGTTACTATAAATAACTATTATCTGATAAATACAGTATATACCGTATTTGCTCAATTATAAGACGACCCCCCAAAATGTGAATATTAATTTTGGGGGGAAAAAAAAGCCGGAATATAAAAATATGGACAGCTCTACTGGCACTACGCGTACCCGGCTAGCTCATCTTCCCAAGATTAAGCAGGGGCTTCTCAGGGCACAATTGATTGACACTTGGCGGGCATTTACACGAAGGTCAAAGTTTTTTCTCACTACTCCCTACCTCATAATGGATACTCCGGGCTATACATGATTTTCCTATGTCACAGACTTCCCCACGTGGTTCGCAGGGTGAGGCGGGCTCTATAACATGGAGTGATCATGCTCCTGTGTTCTTGCATCTAGCTAACCCCTCAAGGGGACCCTGCCCCAGGCTGTGACGTTTGAATGAATCCTTGTTGTCTGTCCCCTTGTACAAAACTCAGATAGAATGCCATATCCGGGAATACTTCAGCCTTAATACTACTGACGATGAGGAGTAACTTCATAAACTTGGGATCCCATGTTAAAGACGGGCGAAGCAAGATAACCTATGTGGGGAGATAGCACGCCTAGAGGCCTTACATAACCCACACTCCGAACTGCAGGTTTTGGCAAGGTTCCTTGTGGCCAGTCTAAATTAGCGACTTTGTTGTCAAGTCAGATCCATAGGGTGGTCACTCTCACGCAATAAATTTTTAGTTTGGGTTTGCAAAAAACAGAATTAGCAAGTTTCTTTAAGGTCATTTTAAACAAAAAACTTTATGATTCATTTTCCAGGTCTACTGTCCTTATTCCTTTCAATATTTAATGTCCCCTGATGTGAGTAATTGCTGCACACTATCAACGCCCCATCCATTGATATGGCAAGCAACAGAAGCTAGAACTTAATGTCAGCATCGCTGACAGTAGATCATCTATACCAACTGAGCATATAACTAGACTGTGAAGTATAATTTTCAAATGGGAAAAAAAGAAGATGGGGTGCAACCAAAGGGATATTTGTCAATTATTTATCACATTTTACAAATCAGTAAACTTAGCCAATACAGTGTTTTTCCCATTTTCATATTTGTTAAACAATCTATCTTGGGCTACAGTTGATGCCCCCAGGGGGAGGAGCGATGACGTACGCTGCGTCACTTAGTTGTCGCTGAGGAGAACCGAGCGGTGGGGGTGATGAGCCCTGAACAGTGCATCTGATTCAGGGCAGGTCCCGGAATCAAGGTGTAGGGAAAGAGCGCTCATAGACTATGAAGTCAAGTAAAGTTTGGGAGGAAGAGACTTACCGTGGACAGAGATACAGCAAATGTACAGGGAAGAGAGAGGAGTGGCTTCACACGCAGGAAGGGGTTAAGAGTTTTCAAGGCTGGTGGTGGAGACTATACATGGAGGGATGCTGTTATATGCCTGAACAGTAGAAGCAACCAAGAAGCATAATTCAATTGTCAGTCTGTACTGTGTTGAAGTTAATTGGAGCTGTTTCTGTGTGGTTTTAAAATGTATTATCGAAATTGCTCCTGGGAGAGCAATTTTAATTGATGTTGTTTTTAAAGGTTTTTAATGGTGTGCTCATTCCTAGAAGTCAACGGAAACTGGTTTTGGAACAAATTCACCAAGGACACTTAGGCATGGCTCTGTGCAAACGATGGGCACAGGAATTGGTTTATTGGCCTAACATAGACTCTGACATCGAGAAGTTTGTGAAGATGTGTGATACCTGCAACAGATTTCAACGACGAAACACAAAAGAACTTCTCATCCCCTGGAGTATCCCTTCTCGTGCTTGGCAACATCTAGCTACAGATATTTTTCATACTGAAGGGAATGACTACCTGATTATTGTTGACTATTACAGTAAATGCTTTGAAATAGTACAAGTGAAGGATCTGAAGTCCTAAACTATAATTTCGGCTTTCAAATCAATACTAGCCAGGCATGGTCCACAAATCTCCAGCGCTGAATTTCAATCTTTTCTCCACGAACGGGGCATCAAACACAGTCCCATTAGTCCACATCTACCACAGGCTAATGGACTGGCTGAAAATGTAGGCATTGCCAAATCTATTCTAAAGAAAGAAAAATCTTCCGGGCAAGTTGCTCATTTGGGTCTTCTGAACTATCGTGCAACACCTCTGGATTTACCGTATTTGCTCGATTATAAGAAGATCCTGATTATAAGACTACCCCCCAAAATCTGAATATTAATTTACAAAAAGAAGAAAAAACCTGAATATAAGACGACCCTATAGGAAAAAAGTTTTAACAGTAAATGTTAATTAATGTAAACTATGTAAACCTTATACCCCCTATATGCCACTGTGCCCCATGATATGCCGTTTAACCCTCTAAATGCCACTGTGCCCGATATGTCTTTTAACCCCATATGTACCATTCTGCCTCCAGAAATGCCTTATACCCCTATATGCCACTCTGGCATTTAGGGGGTTAAAAGGCATATTATGGGGCAGAGTGTCATATAGGGAGGTATAAGGCATTTCAGGAGGCAGCGTGGCATATGTCCTGGGTTTAAGGACTTGCAGCGATTCCCTAGAGAAATGTTCAGGTAGCTGTACTTGAGGTTCAGGTGCAATGAGAGGAGCCGCAGGGCTTCTATCTGTTGTGTGAGTGCCATGATAGCATCAGCGACTCCTGCAGGCTTGATTGTTATGTCAGGTATGTAGGGGTTGGAGCACAGTGCAGAGAGACACCAAGCAAAGTAGCAGATGCAAAAAAAACAGGCTACAGTGCAATAGCAAAGGTTTTATTCCACTGTTCAATAATAAAAGGCAAAAACAGTACTGTACAGCAATCCATAGTCTGGGGGAGAGAATCAGCAAAGTCCGTTAAGCAAGCCAAGGTCAAAGTCCATGGAATCCAAAAAACAAGTATCCAGCAAGGATATATGGGAATACAGGAAGGGACTTGAATCATTGCTGGAGGTTTTAAATAGCCCGCTAAAGCCTGACTCCTCCCCCAGCTCACCTTCTTCTATACCCATAGTCAATGGTGACCTGTCAGTCACCACTTATCCCGCCCCCTGGTCTGCCCTCCTGCGGCATGGGACTGCAGGACATTGCCCCCGGCCTCCCTCCTTTTCCAGGATGCACCCTGCGCATCACGCGTCACACCAGAGGCCGGGGATGCGGCCTGGACTTCGTTGATGCAGTCTGCAGCATCCGCCGCTGACCACACGGTCCGTGGTAGAGTCCCCGTCATGTAAAGGTACCATCGGACGACGGATGTAGTTACCTGACAGAACAGGACAGATCCTCATATAAATAGTAGGAACATGCAAGACAAAGTTACCAACAGGAATTCGATCAGTAACTCTAGACAACTGCGAGAATGTTAGATTTATGGCAGATTTTTCCCCCAAACAAAATGGATTTCTCGAGATCTCATCTTACCTATTCTCGAATAGACTTGGTCTTGGGGAAATTGGATTCGACCAAGTTGATCTTTAATAAGTGATATAACATGGCCGGACCACAATGGAGGTTAAATGATCCTCTATTAAAAAGGAAGGAGAATTTGGAATATATCATTAAAATAACAGATCTGTACTTTAAAGAGATTAGGGAAGGGGAACAAAAATCTGCTGTAACCTGGTGAGCACATAAAAGTGTTAGAGGACATTTAATACAAATGACAATAAGATAAAAAAGGAATAAGGAGCTGTCATTAGAAATATATATGTACAACTTGATGGGCTGGTCACTAGTAACAAAGCAGGTCCCCTGGTAAACCTGTTTCAGTCGATTAAGAAGAAAGAAAAAGCTATAAATAACATATTAATAGATAGAGCAAATAGATCATTGAAGGCATTACATTGAACTCGGTATTATAAGGGCAATAAAGCCCTAAGAGGGATGACTGCTTCACTGAAACAAGAAAAAGCCAAAAAGGTTATCTCCAAGTTATAGACAGTCATAAAGAAGTATTCCCCCCGAAAAAGATTGGCAAGATGTTCCGCGATTTTTATAATCCCTTGTACAGTCTACCCCTACAGATCTCGGAGGAAAGAGTAAAAGCCTATTTAGAAAACCTATGCTTGCCAAACATCCCAGATAGCCAGTTGAGAGAATTAAACCACCCGATTTCAGAAGAGGAAGTAGCACAGATTTAAAAAATCCCCAGGGCTGTATGGATTCAATAACTGGTTCTATAAATGATTGAAGCAGAATCTTTAATCGTAACTCATGCATTTAATGCTTTTGGCAAAACTAGAGAAGTCCCTTTGGAGCTGACACAGGCAGATATAGTGCCTATACCAGATTGTGGCATAATGACCAAGTCGGGTTTGTCCCCGGAAGATCCTCAGTCAATAACCTCACGCGGCTACTGGACATCCTAGAGGCGGTAAAGCATATGGGGACACCTATGACGACCCTGTCATTAGATGCCGAGAAGGCTTTTGAAAAGGTCAGATGGACGTTCATGGGGGAGGCCCTGAAGGTGTTTGAGATGAAAGCTCAAATTTTGGACTATATTTTAGCTCTATATGTTGGTCTCACAGCTAGAGTCAAGGGTCTGGGGTTTTGCACCGACTGGTTTGTCATACGTAATGGAGCTAGGCAGAGGTGTCCACTTTCACTGTTGCTCTACTTGCTGACGATGGAACCGTTGGCAGTGGCAATTTGTGAAAATTCAAAAATAGTAGGCTTTAAAACATCAAAAGGATGAATTAATACAGGAGATAAGATACTATGCTAACCATTCAGGATACAAATTACATTTGGAAAAATCTATGGCAGTGGCTAGTAATATATCCAAGACAAATAGAGAATACATGTCTCAGAATTTATTTGCTGACTTGTACAACCAAACAACTAAAAGAATGAAAACCACTCGGTTTTTCATTGTGGAGTAGGATATATATTGAAATCATATGTCTTACCAAGGTGGACCTATTTGTTCAAAACGATTAACTTAAACATGCCAAAAAGTAAGATTGATTTGTTGCAGTCAGCAATGGGGAAGTTGATATGGCAAAATACACACCCAAGAATAGGTGCGAGGTGCCTGGCACCGAGGAAATCCCAAGGAGGCCTTGGGTTTCCTGATGTTGATGATTACCAAAGAGGCACAGGCAATCGCCAGCCAACAGAAGGGAGCAAAACAGGAAAGTTGGTACATGGTCGGACATAGACCAGCAAGACTTAGGCTCTCTGTTTTGGGCCACTCCAGTGAGACAAACACAGCGAAAATAAACAAGAAACTGGAGAGACACGCTTAATATTAAATTAATTGATACAAGGATGGGTAGAGACTAAAAAAGATATGAACCTGAAGAACCGGATCCTGAGCCTTGTCACGCTTAGGACTATATGTGCCAATATTAAAGATATGAACCTCACTAGTTGGATAGAGAGGGGTATAAATAGTATAGAAGATCTATTTCACTCCAAGGAACTAAAATCATTTGAACAAATATGCCAAGAAGAAGGAGTGTGGCAGAATGAAGCATGTACTTTTTAAAGAATAAAATATTTTGTGACTAAATGTGTGATCTAATGAGGTAAACGTAACAGCCTTGGTATCTCAGCACAACATGTAAAACATGATCTTAAAATGTGCAGAGATAATTAGGAATATCAAACCAGTTGTGTCTGTAAAGGCCCTGAATGGATGGTAAAGGGACCTTTCAATGGATATCCTGAAAGAGAGTTGGTTAAGGTCACTAAGAACAGTGTCTGACCATTGTCAGAACTTGACAGAGATACTTAGTACCTAAAATGTGCCTGGGAAGATCTCACCAGTGTTGGTGTTGTTGCCAGAACAAGGGGGACCTACTGCATGTGTGTTGGCAGTGTGAGCAAATCCAGGGATTCTGGATATGGAGCCCATAATGTGCATCTGAATAGTAACTGAAGAATTGTTGTTTGATATGTAATAGCATGTTTTTCTCATTTTGTCCCAATGTGTGTGTTTCCACTTTCTAACAATGTATGTTCTTCCCTTTCTAAGAATGTATGTGTGCATAACATACATCAATATATGGTGTCGATAGCCTGATTTCTAGCTTTTTAATTTAACAGGCTTCATTTTTTCTTCCTTGCTCATTTCCTCTACACAGGGAATGGATGGAGTAAATAATCTGAATGTGTACAGGAAGGACAAAAATGACATCACCTGGAAGCACTGATTCTGCTCCGTGTCAAAGATTTTTCTGCACTTTAGATACCTGAATGGAGAAATCGGGGAACGCGCGTCAACAACCCCACACACAGGGGGCGGGGCGACCCCTGACTGGATTTAAAAAAACAGCACTGAGTATCACTCCCCGTCTTTCAGTTATTGTGCCTGACAGAGCTCTATATTGCGTTCCTATTGCTCTTAATTGATTCCTGTTACTGACCCTTGGCTATCGAAGAAATCAGGCATACGTCACCATACAATATATGACGGTCGTTGATGTCTGGAGGAGAAGCCACAAGGGGCTCCTGCTGCTGATCTCTGGGTTGCTGAATGTCTTGACACCCTTTTAAAGTCATGACGTGCCAGGCACATCAATTGTCGCAATGTTTTTCCGTGATGTGCCTGTAACGTCAATAGTTGGAAGTGGTTAACTAAAATAAGGAATATTGTTAACTCATATATTTACTATATATATATATATATAAGATCAAATAAGGGAAGTTTATACATGCCAATAGGAGTTCTATTTGTCCAGCGGCTTATTGGGTAAAATAATTGGCTTTGTGATAGCTGGCATAAGTAATTGATCATAATTTGTAAGTAAAGTTTTGTTTCTGTACTGTCTGCCATTCATAGGTATTTATATGGAAAACAAAGAATTACAGGGTTTCTGAGGTTTATATGTACAGTGTGTCTGGATACTTTTAAGCATTATTATATGTATACTATGTTAAAAAGAGAGAGGGAGGGTTTACAGGAGGCAAGATTATTTGAAAGGAGGAGCAATGTTGGAACAGGTCATGGGCTTAAACTAGAGATGTAACCTAAGGAAGTTCTACTTTACTCAGGGGGTAGTAAATGGAACAGTCTCCCAGAATAAGTGGTGGAGGCTAATACAGTGAGGGAATTTACATAACTTAGACAAAGATTTCCTCACTATAGGACGTGACCAAACACTGATATTGGTTTAAACTCCCTTCATCAGGACAATTGGGCAGATTAGATGAACCGAATGGTTCTTATCTGCCGTCAAATTCTATGTTTTTAAGTAGTGGTGTTTTTTTCTCAACAAAAAATGGAAACACAGGACCACAAAACACTTTACTCCATTTCCCGAAAGAGTCATGAAAAAAGGGGGTCCATATTATATCCAAGTAAAAGCTTGTGCAATAGGCAGCATCTGTGATGAAATCCAGGGTATTTCAGCACCCTCACAAGTGTCTGAACCAGACTAAGGTATGAACTTACAGCTCCTTGTATGTGTCACTGCCAAACACCCCAATAAGCGTTTAACAACACCTCCTGAATACAGTGATACCACCCATGCATAGTTTTCTTAGGTTGTTTGGTGGCTCAAAGGCTACATTTGAGAGGTGCACAATTTTTGTGAATTTTTTAGTCTTGCGGAATACATCGATGTCAAGGCTTTTCAGCAAAACCATTTGAGCTTACAGAGCAATCGTTGATAACCTCCTAAGCTCTTTTAACCCCTTGAGGACCAGGCTGTTTTTTTTTTTATTTTTTGTACCCTTTCGGACCAAGGCTGTTTTAAAACTTTTGCAGTGCTTGTGTTTTTTTTTTTACTTATCCAAAAAAGCTTATGAAAAAACCTGCAAAATAGATTCTATTATTTGTCCTGAGTATAGAAATGTGTTTTTCTTTTTTTTCATGTGTTTTTTTTTTGGCTTTTTCTGCCATTGGGCAATAAGACAAGTAGCGGTTTTGCTATTTTAAAACTATTTTTTCCCAAATCTGGTCATTCTGCTCATGTGCTATTTTTTGGTATCTTTTTTTTTTTTTTTCCAAAAATTGTTTTTTTTGAAGTCCAAGCACAACAGGTGTACAATTATGAAATCCGACAGCTTCACAAAATTGGACGCCAAAACTAATCATTTTTTAAAGATATGCCAACGTTTTTGCCATAATTCCCTAATAACTAAGGTCCCTTTTATTTTTTCACTCTTTATTCTCTTATCTTCCTTTTTAGTAAGTCCTGTCTCTTCATTTGTTCTACTTTTATTAGACTGTCTTCTAACAACTTTTCTGGGTATTTTTTCTCTATGAATTTCTTTCTCATTTCTAATGTTTGTATTTGAAAATCTTCTTTTTTTCCAGCACATATTGGAGAATACAAGATATACCCAAAGGGCTTGAATATCAAAATACTTTTGTGAGTGCAATAACATACAGATACATTGCATTGTTGGTTTAAACAGCCTGCACTATTATTGCTATTTTGTTTTCTCCTTTTTCTTTCTTGTATGAGCACCCCCAAGTGGATTTTTTGTGCTAAGTAAGGGTAACAATAGACTCATAGCATATTGAAATAGCATGTTTGGGAGACCTCGAGGACCGTAGAAAGCCGAGTAGCCTACAATCGCCTCCCAAATCTGGGTTGGTAAACACTTTATGTAGAATGCTAGAAATTCTGAAATAAGTATATTTTTCAGAGAGAGGGAGACAGTAGCGAGTTTGGAGCTCTGGAAAGGTACATACTCTAGTTTTCGTCATTAGGTGGTTGATTGTACGGATACCCCGACGAATCCAAGTCCGAAGTGGGAGGTCTCTAGAAAAATGAGCTAATATCGATAAAGGGGCGCTAGGGAGGGCAGATGGAAAAGGCAACAGTGTGGATATAATATCCCTCCAAATTCTTAAGGACCATCGAGTGCTAGGGAGAGCTGATGTCAATTTGGGGAACATGAAAGGAGGAAACCATAGGATCTCAGTAAGGTGATAAGGTGCTCCAGACTCCAGTTCCATCCAGCGAGGCTGTTCAGACGCCTTAAAAGCCGCCAAAAGCTGGGCAAAAATCGTCGCTTTGTAGTATGTGTGAAGGTCCGGAAATCCCAACCCCCCTTTATGCTTCGGGAATCTCAAGGTAGTCATGGCTAGCCGTGGCTAACCGTGGCCTTTTGCCCATCCAGATAAAATAAACGTGAATAAACTAATTTTATAGGTGTGATCTTTAAAAGGAAAGCCGTGAATAAGATTGTGGTTCTGAATCATAATCGCCAGGGGCTCGAGTGCCAATACAAAAATGAGAGGGGATAGGGGGCAGCCTTGACGGGTACCATTGGTGATAGAAAAGCTGTCTGAGTAAAACCCAGAGTAGAAAACCTTTGCTGATGGGGAATCATACAAGGCACGAATAGTAGTGATAAAGATATCAGGGATGCAGAATGCTTTGAGTGGCTATCATATAGGTCCAGTGTAGGCGATCAAATGCCTTTTCGGCCTCAAGTGAGAGAAGCACTAAGTCGGTTCGTGAAGATTCGGAAGAGGCTATAATGTCAATAAGAAGTCTTGTATTGTCCGTGGCCTGTCGTCTGGGGATAAAACCCACAAAAGTTAGAACATCTGTCTGTAGGCTTGCCTGGCTTAGGTATCGTTATTATAAGGGCTTCTAGCATTTCCTGGGGAGTTTTACCGTTCCGAAAAAAAATTAAAAAGGTCAGTCAACTGTAGCAGAAGGACCTCGGCAAAAGTGGAGTAGGAGGAGTTAGGGAGACCGTCTGGACCCGGGGATTTAAGAGGTTTAAGGCTGCGAATAGCTAACTTAATCTCTAGAGTAGTGATGGGGTCTGTAAGAGCTGACAGCGAGCCCAGAGGAAGCTGCGGCAGTGCAATAAAGGACCGGGAGGATTGAGAAATATCTGTATCATCTTTTAAGTTGTAAAGGTCAGCGTAGTAGTGGGTGAAGGCGTTGGCTATGTGTTTAGGGTTTCTAAGGGGTATGCCATCCGGAGAGGAAAGGAAGGGAATTCTAGAGGCAGCCTGTTGTTTTTTGAGTTTACGGGCTTATTGCCTTTTGAGTAAAAAAGCTGTTTGGTGTTCCGCAGAGCGGTGGCCGATTGGGTAAGTAAAAGCTGGTTATATTATGTCTGGAAAGCCATTAATTGGAGCTCTAATGCTCGTGACGGTTGCAGTTTGTTTAGGGTGTTTAAGGAACATAGTTGGTTTTTAAGGTCTGTAAGTTTAGCAGTATATAGTTTCTTAAGTCGAGCTTCCTGTTGTATAAAGAGGCCCCTCACAAAGGCTTTGTGTGCTAGCCATATTGTAGGAATTGGGATGTCTGGAGTCATGTTTGTCAAAAAAAAGTGTTGAATTTCAGTTTGAAGCATATGAAGTATATCAGGTTTCAGGAGTAGGGATTCATTTAGTCTCCAGCATCTATCGCCAGGTAGTGGCGTGGAGATGAGCAGACGGAGCAGGATTGGGGCGTGGTCAGACCACGTGATGTAGCCTATGTGAGAGGAAACAACATGTTCTAAAGTGACTTTGTCTGTGAGGAAAAAATCTATGCAAGTGTAATGTGGGGCTGAGAGGAAAGTATAGTCATGTTCGTTAGGGTGTTGACACCTCCACACGTTGTGGAGATCATATTCAGTTAATAGGTGTTGTAATTTAGAGGGGCGCACGGACATGCGTCGTGTAGGAAGCGAGGAGGATGATGTGGAGGTAGAGTCCAAAGTCTTGTTAATAACAGAGTTAAAGTCTACACAGATGACCAACTGGCCTTTACGTAATTTCTCACATTTCTCTAAGCTTTGTCTAAGGAATGGCATTTGGGCGGAATTTGAGGGGCATATAGGTAAGCTATTGTGATAAGAGCTCCATATTTGGGTATCTTTAAAGTTGGCTAATGCAATTTACTCCATCAAATGATATATTTTTGAAAACTAGACACCTCAAGGTATTTCAAATACTAGTATTTTAATCCTTTTTATGCACTAATTCTACTACCATTCTTCTTCAAAGTTTGTGGAAGTAATTTGTTTTGTATTTTTTTCACACAAATTGTACTTCAGGTATAAATTAATAACTTCAGGTATACGTCACTCAAACAACACCCCAATATGTGTTCAGCAACATACAGTACAGTGATACCACCCATGCATGGGTTTGTCTGGTGTTTGGGGGCTAAAAGGCCATTTGGGAAGGGTGACCAGCCTTCTTTTGGTCAGTCTTTGAGCCCAGCCACCATTCGTTTTTTTTAAATTAGACACCCCTTCTGTGTTTGAAATGTTTTTACTTTAAATCTTTCCATGTCAATTTTTGGGAAGATACAGTGCTAATTTTAGCACTTGCTATAATAAACTTTATTTTTTTTTATTTATTATTTAACTTTTTTTTTTTTACATTTAGCTAGAACTGGATTTTTAAATGTTACCACTTTTTTAGCTTTTTTCCATAATTTGTTTTTATTATTATTATTTAAATATTTTACTAATCACATTGTGAATAGAAAGCTGGGCTCCATTGACTTGCATGGTTGAATGCATTACCTGTATTCAACCTGCAAGTGGAGTCAGAGTTCTCCAGAGGGTCTGGAGACCCTCTAGCGAGCTTTTCCAACGTTGTAATTTTATTTTAAGGGACGCACCGCCCCATCTTGTGAGTGGCAAAATCACTGGTGGTTGTGACCGAGCGTGTCTTGGGATGGTGTTCGGTGTTGCTGAATGCCTTTTTATCAAGGCATTTCAGCGACACCATTGAAGTTTAGGAGGCGATCGTTGATCGTCTCATAAACGCTTTTAAAACAGGTGTCTGCCGACATACAGTGCATTACAGCAACACCGTTTAAGCGAAAAAAGTGATCATAGATCACTTACTAAGCTTGTTTAATGAAATGACGTGCCAGGCAAACGTGACCATTTGTGTCTAAAGTCACAGGCACATCATTGGAAGTTAAGGGGTTAAAGGAGATGCATTGAACTTCATGACATGCCAAGCAGCCAAAATGATGTATTTCCGTGGCGTTCCTGGCACATCAATTGTAGTGAAGGGGTTAAACACGCCTGGTTTAAATCAACAAAAAATAAATGTGGGAACTTTTTACACCTTAAGCTGATCCATCACTTTTCCCCAAATCCAACACTTTACAGTTGTATACACTAAAACATATGCCATGGTGTTTAAATAATAAAGATTTAAGACATTAATACATGCATCAAAATACATCATGCTGGGTGATCCACCGTGAGCCATAGATCTCAGCTTCTTTGCAGTAAATGAATCACTAAAAATTACATTAACAACATTATTTGTCTGATTAATTTGCTAAACTGTTATAATGTGGTGGACTGAGCAGAGTTCAAATATTCCATATACTGATATGCATTTTGAAACAGCGGCCTCAGAGAAAAAGCTGCATGGGTAAATCAATGTCAGTTTTCAACAATATCAATTTATCAATTACTAATCAACAGCTAATACATTCTTGTAACTAGTTTAGGTGGCACTGGCCCTGAATACACATATAAGCTGCTGAAATTAACTGTTTTTGCATTCCACATTTTTTCCTACTCTGCAATCTTAAGGTGTGGTGAAAAGCACATAATGTGCATCTAAATGGTAACCACTTCACACATGTTGATAATCACATAGGCATGGTAGACAGACATTATATACTGAAGCACACACTATAGAATCATACGCATTAAGACAATTTTCCAAACTTGATAATCAAGAGTCAGCCATACTGAGTGTATACCCTCCTTTCTGGATAAAACCAAGAAGCAGGAAGAAGGGCAAATAAAGCAAAGAAAAGATATAAGGGTAGAGCAGTGGTTCTCAACCCTCCTAATGCCGCGACCCTTTAATACAGTTCCTCATGTTTTGTTTTTTTTTTCTTTTTTTTTTTTAATATTAATTTTTATTTAGTTTTGACAATAGCAAATTTTATGGACACTGCATATATATGCTTTTTCATTTAGTCCATAGACAAGACAACAAAACAACAAAATCATACAAACATACAATATATAGGATATTTTACTTTGAGATGAGGAAGGAAAAGAACCAAGGATCAATCTTATTTAAGTTTGTAATATATTTAGATGTTTTTCCCATTTTTTTATTTTCATAAGATTAAATCCATTTAGTTTTGTTATACCCAGTTCCATTTTACAGTGATAGGTTGTAATTATTTTAATCTCTTCCGTATTGGGAATTCTTTTATTTTTCCAGTTTCTTGCTATAAGTATTCTAGTAGATGCAAGGATATGAATTATTAGACTTCTATATAGATTGGTAGTTTTAGGCCAATCTAAATTTAAGAGAAAGCAATCTGGTGTAAAAGGTAAATATACACCCGTTAGTTGTTCGATCCAATTATGAACCTCATTCCAAAGTATCTGTATAAGTTGACAGGACCACCAGATATGCAAAAAGTTCCCGGTATCTTTTTCACATCTCCAGCAGGTATCTTTAACCTGTGGGTACATTTTTGCTAACTTTGTTGGAACAAGATACCATCTATGACAAATCTTATAAAAATTTTCTCTTATATTTAGACAATGGAACTCATTATTAACCAGTTGGATTATAAATTTCCAACTGTCCCACGGAATAGTCCTGTTCAGCTCTCTCTCCCACGTCTTAACTACCTTTACTGGATTATTTCCATTATCGATATTAATAAGAGTTAGACATTTAGTGATCATTCCCTTAGTATTTGTCATATTATATAAGACATTAAGAAGAGCCCATTTTTCTCCACTATCTAAAATACCATATTTCAAAAGAAACCCTTTAACTCTAAGATACAAAAAAACTTCATTAGAAGAAAGTAAATATTCTTGTTGTATCTGAGGGAAGGGTTTTACTTTCTCATTGAGACAGAGATCATAGATAGTCTGGATGCCCGCCTGTTTCCATGTTTGTAAGCTGATGTTCTCCATACAGGACTCTAAAAATTCCAATGGGAGAAAATCCGCTATGGCCTTATTTATGATTAACTTCTTCCTGATCTTTTTCCTCCAACCTACAACCTCCCGACAATTACCGTCTAGGTCTCTAATATACCATGGGGCAAATGTTACATTTTTCAAGCCTGTTGTTATTTCCTCAATTTTATACCAAACTTCCTCTTTTCCATCTTTGATTTGAACAGACATCACATGTGCAATCATACATGCTTCATAGTAATCCTTAATACTAGGTATCCCAAGTCCCCCATTGTTTGTCTTCTTAGAAAGGAGTGACAGACTCAATCGTGGTTTTTTACCTTGCCAAATAAACTTGTTAAAAGCCGTTTGTATCATTCCTAACCAAGCTTTAGGAACCTTTAATGGTAGCATATGGAAAAGGTAAGTCCATTTTGGTAATATATATGATCTAATTGTATTAATTCTACCTGTCCAAGATATTTCTTTTTTCCTCCAATCATTTAAATATTTATTTGTAGTTTTCAAAAGAGGTAAGAGGTTTGACTGTATAATTTTTGTTGGATCCTTAGTAATCTTAATACCTAAGTATTCAAGGCTATCTTTGGCCCATGAGAAGTTAAAGTTATCAAGGAAGTACTTTATTTCAACCTGATTGATATTACATGCAAGCATAGTGGTTTTATTAACATTCAGTTTATAATCTGAATATTTTGAATAGTCTTCTATTACTTTAATTAACGCTGGTAACGACTTTCTTGATTGTTCTAAAAAAACCAAAATATCGTCCGCATATAGACTTATCTTACTCTCCAATGTTTTCAATCTAAAACCATATATATATATACCGATTTTCTCGAATATCACAGGCAAGAGGCTCAATTGTCAGTATATAAAGTAACGGGGATAGGGGACAACCCTGTCTCGTTCCATTTTTAATTTCAAACCAATCGGCGTCTATGCTTGGTCCAATCGTCCTAGCGGAGGGACAGGTATAAAGTGCCATAATTGCATGATGTATATTACCCTCAAAACCAAATGCCTGTAGTGTGTGTCCTAGGAAATCCCATCTGACCCTGTCAAAACCCTTTTCGGCATCTAATGACAGGGCCAGGATTGGGATATTTAATCGTTGGGAGACATCTAGGATATCTATGACTCTTCTAATATTGTTTTTGGATGATCTACCTGGAGTAAACCCAGATTGGTCTCGATGGATTAAGTCCCCTATCACTCCTTTTAATCTCTTTGCTAATATGGCAGCATAGATTTTAATATCGCCATTTAATAGCGAAATTGGTCTATAGTTAGAAAGGATCTCCGGATTTTTATTGGGTTTTAAGATAGGGATTATATTAGTTCTTAACATATCCCTCGGAAAATTCCCCTTCACTATTGCCTCATTAAAGGTATTAGTAAGTTTAGCTGCCAAAAGATCTTTAAATATTTTATAAAATTTATTGCTAAATCCATCTGGTCCAGGTGTCTTATTGATTTGTAGTTTTATTACGTTTTTAACTTCTGCTATATTAATTGGTCTATTAATGACCCTTAGTTGTTCTTCTGAGATTCTAGGGAATTTCCTATTTAAAAAATAGTCCTGAGGTGGATTTTGTTCTGTCGTTGTTAAATTATAGAGAGTCTTATAATAGTTATTAAAAGCGGCACCAATTTTCTCAGGGGTAAGACATAGCTCTCCATTAGATCTAATCCTATTAATTCTTTTAGATTGTTTCTTAGCTTTTAATTTACTTGATAGTAATGTGCCTGCTCTATTATTTTTGTAATACCATTTAGTTTTTAAATAATATAAATTTTTATTCTTTTCCTCAATAAGTAGTTCATTAATTTTATTTTGAATCTTACTTAATTGTTCAGTTTTATGATGAGTTGGAGAAAGTTTATTTTCATGTGAGAGTCTATAGTATTTCACATAGAGATCTGCTAAGTATTCCCCTCTAGCTTTCTTTAATATGGAGCCAAGTTTAATTATATGCCCCCTAATTACACATTTATATGCACACCAAATAGCACCTGAAGTAACATCTTCAGTTTCATTTTCACGAAAGTAATTCTCTGAGATTTTTGCTATGTACTCCCTGTTCTCCTTTTTCAGTAATATATTTTCATTTAAGCGCCAGTTTGTTCTTTTTTTAGGGGTTTGGGGTATAATATCAAGCACTATCGCATTGTGATCTGACCAGGTTATTTCATGAATCAGCACTTTTTTTACTTTCTTAATCATCTGATCATCGCCTAAAAATAAATCTATTCTAGAATAAGAAAGGAAAGTTTTAGAGAAACAGGTAAAGTCCATCTCCTCAGGGTGATAAATCCTCCAAAGATCAAAAAGACCATAACTTCTAAGAAATTTCTTAAATTGGGCCGCCTGTGATTTTATAATTTTATCTGAAAGCTTACCTCTAGTAGTTTTTTTTATCTAATATTGGATCTATTACTCGATTGAAATCCCCTGCTAGGAGTAGATTACCTTGTTTTAATCTATCAATTTTCTGAAAAAGATTGTTAAAGAATAGGTTAGAGGATCCATTGGGTGCATATACATTTATCAGGGTATATATTTCGCCTTGAATCTCAGCTATAACTATTAAGACTCTGGCTTCTACATCAGCTTCATGGTGGATGATCTTTATATCAAGATCATCACTAATAAGAATTGCTACTCCTCTTTTTCTATCGGTCTCTAATGAAGAGCAGAACATATGTCTAAAATTCTTAGGAATAAATCTCTTAGAATCCAATTGTTTCCAATGAGTTTCTTGAAGAAATACAATCTGAGCTTTTTCCTTTCTGATATAGTCAAGTAAAATTGAATGCTTATTGGGAAAATTTAAACCCTGGGTATTTATAGAAATAATCTTAACCATAATCCTTAATTCTTTGATTTTTAGGAATTCCTTCCTTGCTCATCTCAAGTAACACATGATAAACATTTAAACTGTTAACATTACATATAATTAAAAATAAAAAGACATCATTTATTATATTATCCATTTATATTTCGTGGTAATAACCCCTACCACGATTAAAGAGTATCATATTCGAATTATACATAGGGAATATGATATTAGGTGGAGCCGTGAGGCCGTTAGCCGAGAGAGAAAAAAAAAAAAAAAAAAAAAAAAAAATATTTCCTAATTTATAAATAAAACCTTTAAATAAACTTGTTAATAGATATCTTCCTAAATGTGTTTCGCTATATCTTTTGTTTTATTATTATGTGCAATTATTTTAATTTCAACATCTTGTGATATATAATCTACAATCTATAATTAGTAAATTCAGACAGTATGTGATTTTTTCCCCAAATAATGTGATCAATATATTCATTTCTATTTATTAATCCTCTCGAAAATTGTGCTATATTTAAGACCCATATGAAAGTCTAATTATGTGAAGGTTTTACCATCTTCTAAAGATAAGGTGCATAGAAAAAAAAAAAAAAAGACGTTCCTTATGTTATCCTTCTCTTTATATAAAGCCTTTAAGTGTAGTGACAATTAAATTAGTGAGTATCATCCCAAGTGTGTTTCCCTGTATCGTTTAAGTTATTATGTGTGTATGTTTAGAGTTTCAACGTCTTGTGATATATAATCTACAATTTTTTTTTAATAAAGATCAGGCAATATGTCATCTTTTACCAAGTAATGTGGACAATTATATTCATTACTATCCCATTAAATTATATATAGTCCCTATAATCTTTAGTAGGATATATCGACCCAATTATATTTTCCTATTCTATTTAGCTTCTATATGTGTCTAATCTGTGAATTGTATATAAAAAAAAAAAAAAATTGTACTCGTTTATTCTGAAACATTTTACTATATTTACTATTGTTTAACTCAAGAATATGCACGCTGTTCCAACCATTTCTTAGCAGCTTCCGGAGATGCTAGGATTTCTGTTTTACCATCTAAGGAAATGATAATTTTTGCAGGGAAACCCCATTTATACTTTATGTTATGTTTTCTCATTATCAATGTTACCTCTGAAAAAGCTTTCCTAGCGTTTCTAGTTTGAAATGATAAATCTTGAAAAGATTTTATATCTCGGAATGGACCCTCCTTTAGATTTGGGGCTCTTATTGCTTTCATTATGTTATCTCTCATTCTAAATGATTGACAGGTAATCATAACATCTCTGGTAGCCTTTGGCGGTGCAGATGTTGGTTTTAACATTCTATAATAATTTTCGAAAACCCTGGTCCCCTCCTCCACTTGCAGGCCTATTTCTTTAAGAAGTTGTATTAAATAGTCCTCCAGGGCTTGTTGTGTAACATCTTCCGGTACGTTTCTGAGCCTTAGGTTATTACGTCTTAATTTATTGTCCATTTCTGCTGTTCTCAACTCCATATCTCTTAGTTCAGATTGCTGTTTAGAGATTATATCCTTTTGGGTAAGTATTGTAAAGTCTAGGCTCATCAACTTTTCTTCCATTATCTTAACTTTTTTACCGATGTATGCCAGATCTTTCTTCAAATCTAATATGTTGTCCTGAATTTCTTGTTTAATCAAAGTCAATTGTTGGTCAAAACACATTTTGATATATTGGGTTGTAACTGCCTGATCATCCATAGACAGTTGCATTGAAATTTGTTCAGCAGAATCTTGGATGTCTTTCTGTCCCATTTCTTTATCTGGAGTGTTAGTCTGAGATTGTTCTCTTGAGCTTTTATCCGTTTGTGGCGAGAAGAAATTAGACATTCTTTTTGTTGTTTGTTTATCTTGCTTATCTTTTCTATCCTTGTCCAGTTTGGAGAGAAGTTTTTGTTCAGCCATTTTTCTAGTGGCCATTTTAAAGAAGTATCTCAGATAGGATTATTTTCTCAGTAATATGTTCAATCTTATTCTTATTCAATTGACTCTTCAAGTTTTAAGCAAAGGATATAGAGTTCAACGGATGGCAGTATGTTTATCAAATATGTTTCAGCTTAGAATCAAACTGTGTATTGGTCCATTCAATTATCTTTAATTTATAATATATTTATAATATATATTCAGTTGATTCCTTGAGATTTGGAAGAAATATTCGGCCCAACTATAGAGATGAATTGGTCCAGAGTAGACAATAGATAAAGGAGCTTCAGACTTTCAGATCCATTCAGTGTTTTCTTGATATTAATAATATTTAAGAGGAAATATTCCTTACTAACAATGTAATGCCAGAGGTGAGAAGCAGATATTTTTATGATCTATGCAACTTTGCATCCAGTTCCAGCTTTAATAATATAGTATAATTTTTTCAGATATAATGGATAGTAAAAAAGTAGTAACGTATAATTACAAAAAAAAAAAAAAAGATATAGAAAAATAAAATATATTTCAGATATACGTCACCCCAACTTCATATAGGGGAAGTCCATAACAGCATCCGCCTCGAAAATGATGATCAGGAAACAGCAGCTTTATGCCCTCATTGCACTTCACACTCCTCGTGGCAGGAGTATCTCCTGCAATCCATTAGGCAATCCATTAGGCTGTTAGAGACTGTTGGAGGCTCTCCGTCGAGCCTCAGCACCTAATTCTATTCCCGTATGCCGGGAAAGGAACGCGGTGCCGACTCCGGGATTCCGGCACTCCCACAGCTCAGCTCTGCAGTATATCGCAGCTCCGGGACTCGGTGTTTGAACACACCGGTGCTCCGGCACTTCGGGGCTGCCGAAGGCAGAAGACAGCAGTCGAATGATGGTGCAGGCGGCGATCGGATGATGGTGCGAACAGCGGGCAACGGACATCACCGGCAGGCAACGGCAGCGGGCAGTGGCAGCGGCAGGTATCCCCTCTAGGCAACGAGACAGGCAATGTACCCTCGGCGGCTCGGCCTCACAGCACCTCCATAGACGCACGCACGCGACGTACGCGTCGTCACGTCATCACGCCCCCCGGATATGTTAGTTGTTAGTGGGCAGAGTTCTATCATCGCTTTGCTCTCCACAGTTCCTCATGTTATGGTGACCCAAACCATAAAATGATGTCATTATATATTGTGAAATATGTATTTTCCGATGGTCTTAGGCGACCCCTGTGAAAGGGTCATTCCACCCCCAAAGGGGTCGCGACCCACAGGTTGAGAACCGCTGGAGTAGAGAAAAATGGAAAGGATCATCATATGCTGTATTCCACGCCGGTCCTTGACACTGAAGAAAAATATTATTGGGGAAGTGTATAGCTAACCAAGTTTCCCACAGCTGAGTATGTTTGGGCACTTTAAAGTATATTGCTGCAAACATGAAATCCTTTTTGAGTGTGGAGTCTAGCATCTTAAATGCATCCATGTTTTTCTGAAATTTTGAGGATTTCCAGTTCCTGGCTGCTAGGAGTTTTGTTGGATTGAAGATGCACAGTAATAATCTAGCCTAAAGCTTTAACTCTTTGGGGAAACAATGTCAGCAGTGCCTATATTCAGAGGTGGACAGGGCCACATAAGTATGTGCCTTATTTGTAAATATTTGTAGAAGTCTTTATCAAGTAGATTGTATTTGGCAGTTAGCTCCTCAAAAGTCACCAGCCCCCCCTTAGATATTAAGTCATGAATTGTGTCAATACCTTGAGATTGCTAGTTTTGAGGGCATAGGTCCAGGATCATTTCAGCTACAGGCTGTAGTGGTGTGGCTGGATTTGCATTTAACAAATTAGGGTATCTTGCCCCCATTTTGTGCCACTTGGAGATAGATTTGTTTGTAGTACGAAGTTTGATTACAGGACTCTTTTGAAGGTGGGGAAGACTCCACATCGGTTGGCGTAAAAATGATGGAGAAAGCCATGAGTTCTCCTGTTCTATCCAGTATATTGTTCTTCCTGCTTTTTGGCATCTGTACTGTGTTAGTAGTTCATTAGTAGAAAGCAAGGCTGGGGATTCCCAACATGTTTTTGGTGTTGTAGGGTACCAAACCTGATATTTTGCCTATTATGACCCATGTGAATTTGTTAATAGTGACGTAACAATTTTGAAGACATTGTGCTGGAAAGTGGATGGGGAGTGTTCTGAAGGAGTAAAAGAGGAACTTAATCTTTAAACCATAACAAAGCATAGTTGCTCAAGGTTTTCAGGTGTTGCTTAATTTTATTCCATATAGGCATATCATTTGTGTAGGCTTGGTTTGGTTACCCTAGGTAGCTTAATTTCCGAATAAGATATGCCTTCTTTTTGTGTGACTGAAGGCGCAGGACTGTTCCCTTCGAGAATCCTATTGGCAATGCTTGGGATTTACCTGTGGTAGGATACTTTTCATATTCACATCGCTTTTTGTACTTGAGGGAGATATGTCTCTCAATCTGACAAGTACAACATAATATGGTCATCATACATGCCTAATTTGAAAGTAATACCCTCCGGGGTTCAAACCGGCTTTATATTTCTTTATTTTCCCTAATGGCATACGTCAGTGGCTTCAGGGCTAGAGATCTCAAGGGTTGTTGTAAGGAAACCTGAGCCAGCACCCTAGCTACGTACAGAATACAACACAAGAATAGTCTTTATAAATTCTTCCAGAAAACCTTTATTTTTTTTTTTAGCAACTTCTAAATGAAGACAGTTGAATGCCTTCTCTTCCTCTAACGCCAACAGAAGTCACAGCTTTTTACTGCAGTGTGATATTTGTTTAGGAGGTTTCTCGTATTGTCTAACCTGATTAGAGTGTAGCAGATCCGGTAAGATTAGCATGAGTCTATTTCACGCTTTGAGTACACTTTGATCTCTGTTAAGCAGAGATATTGGCTTGAAGTTCAAACAAGAGGTTGATGCTTGGGGAGCATCACTATTCTGGCCTCCAGCATCTCCTGAGGTACCAGAATCAAAGCAAGCATTGAAAACCCTAGTGAAATAGGTCCAAGTCTTGAGATGTTTTAATAAACCAACAGCTTCGAGAACTTATATACGTCAATAATTGGATCCAGTTTTTGCCATGTGTTATTTGCCTAGTTGTGGGATTGGAATGAAGCTCACATATCTTTGGATGTCTGATCACGTGTCCCCCAGGGTTCTGTTCTGGGACCAATTTTATTCAACATATTTATAAATGACCTGGCAGTAGGCATTGAAAGTCATGTTTCTGTGTTTGCAGGTGACACTAAACTAGGTAAAGTAATACAGGACGAGCGGGATATTACAGTGCTGCAGAGGGACCTCCCTAGATAGACTGGGGGACTGGGCACACAAATGGCAGATGAAATTCAATGTAGATAAATGTAAAGTTATGCACTTCGGGGGAAGGAACGCACAAGCAACCTACACCCTAAACGGTAGTGAATTAGAGGTAATGACAAATGAGAAGGATTTGGGAATTTTTATAGACAACAAACTAGGCAACAATGTGCAATGTCAGTGAGCAGTTGCTAAGGCCAGTAAAGTATTGTCGTGTATAAAAAGGGGCATCAAGTTGCGGGATACAAATATAATTTTCCCTCTGTATAAATCAATGGTAAGGCCACACCTTGAATATGCGGTGCAATTTTGAGCACCTATTCTAAAGAAGGATAACATAGCACTAGAAAGGGTGCAGAGGCAGGCTACAAAATTAATAAAAGGAACGGAGCACTTTAGTTATGAAGAAAGGTTAACAAATTTAACTCTGTTTAGTTTAGAAAAACGGTGCCTCAGAGGGGATATGATAGCATTATATAAATATTCGGGGCCAATACAAACCATTGTGTGGAAATCTGTTCATAAACAGGACTATGCATAGGACACGTGGTCATGCGTTTAGACTGGAAGAAAGGAGATTTAGTCTAAGGCAGAGGAAAGGGTTTTTTACAGTAAGGACAATAAGGATGTGGAATTCTCTGCCTGCACAGGTAGTTTTATCGGAGTCTGTACAGACATTTAAAGAGCAACTGGATGGATACTTGGAAAAACATAATATTCGGGGATATAATCTTTAATTATGGGTAAACAGCTTATTGATCCAAGGAGAAATCTGACTGACTGATTTTTTCCCCTGGTTAGTGCAAAATTGGAAAGAGCGAAACTGGGATTTTTTTGCCTTCTTTTGGATCAACAAACAAATTAACAGATAGAGGAAAGGCTGAACATGATGGACGCATGCCTTTTTTCAGCCTATATAACTATGTATATGGGTTAGTAAATTCTAAAATCTTAGATATAGAGAGCTATAATACCCTGAAAGGAGTCTGCAATGTCTTTAAGATTAATTTGTTTCTTTTCTTTAGTGTTTACATAAATATTTTTGGTTGCAAGAGTCTTCTTTCATAATTTATTAGCATGTAATAAAGAGCCTTGGTTTCATTTTGAGTAAAATCTTTGTTTACATTTTCTAAACATGAATTCTGTTTTGGTGATTTCGCTTATTTTTTCCCAAAGCTTTTTTCAGATTTCTCAGATTTTCAGCTGCATACGCTAGCGAAGGATGCATTTTGTTGGCCTTTTCTATGTTTTTTTTAGTAAATTATTGAGGAGCTGTATGCACTGCCCCCCTAAGACTTGCCTTATTTGTCATCCATGATGATTCTGGTTTAATGTCAGGGGCATCACTTATTTGAAAATATTGTTTCTTTGCTTCATAGATACTCAACCTGTTTTCTAAGCTAGATAGCAATTAAGCTCCCACAAAGCTTGTGACCAAACTATATCACCAAAATTATTTATGTTTTTCAGCTTAAGATAATCTATTAAGATTTCAATTCTTGTATAAGAACTATGTGGAGAAGAGTAGAACAAGTAGTCTCTTTGGTTAGATCATCGGAATTCTTCAGGAATTATAAAGGTCATGTGATAACAATAATCACTTAAATCGGTAGGATTGGGGAAACAGCCTCTTTAAGTGAAATAATTATGGCAAGCTAAACAAATCTGGAAGCATTATGTCACTATGTAGTTGCAGAATTTTTGCCACCTGGCACCATTACTATATGTGATACTTATATATGTCCTTTTCCCCATCCGGAGTCTGCAGATGCCTTGCTAATCCTGTCCAGTCTTGGTGCAGCTTACGTCAGAAGCTGCACCAAGTGTGCCGGGTGCTGAGCTCTTTAATGTGAATGTCCCACTTCAACAGCAATAAGACTCCTCCCTCTGATGTGTTTATGATCCATGTCTCTCCATTCTGGGTAGATCCATTTGCACGCTGTTTATTTGCTTTACAGCGCTGCAAAAATTGTTGCCCAGCACCCATATTCATTGTCATATTCTTTCTCAGACTCTCACTCTCTCACACTGTCACTCACTCTTTTCCTTTTATGATGGCAGCTGAAAGGTCTAGGAACAATTTGATGCCTTCATAGCGTGGAGGAGGTTGTGGAGTAGCTCTCACTCCACGCAGAATATCTTCTTAAGTATTATAAAAATGTTTTTTGTTAATCAAGTCTCTGTGAATGTTAGCAGAGGGATGAGATAAGTACGATCAAGCTGAAGCTGAAGAGGTTCTGACTCAGGTAGCATTGCCCCCAGAAAGGACTGTGCATATCCCTCTAGGACCATTAGCTTGGTTTTCAGAAAAACCACTTCGTCTATCAGTGCCATGTGGGCATCCGTTTGTGGGCATTTTGTGAACCTGCCGTCTCTTCTATCTTACACTCTAGACTCTTCATACGCTTCCCTATTTCTACAATTTCTGTAGGTTTGTAACAGTCCTTTAATTTTTGTAACTATAGACTTTTTGAAATTCTAAAAATGTCTTTCATTTGTTCTTTAGATAATGGAGCAATCACATCTTCCTCCAGAGGATATCCTGTTTCCAGACTCAGGGTCATTTTCTGAGAAGGCCTTTATCGGTGAGTTTCGCCTTTCTTGTTTTGTGTTGCAAAAGGCATTACATTTTCCTGCCTCATTTCTTTTCAATACATTGAAATAAAATCTATACATGTTTGTATTTTAGTTATCATTCATATCACCATATAGAAGATCCCCCCAGCTAGATAGCAATTGTTAATTAAGCTCCCACAAAGCTTCTGACCAAACTACATCACCAAAATGATTTATCATTTGCAGCTTAAGCGTATCTACTAAGATTTCAATTCTTCTATAAGAACTACGTGGAGAAGAGTAGAACAAGTAGTCTCTTTGGTTGGATCATCAGAATTCTTCAGGAATCATAAAGGTCATGTGATAACAATAATCACTTAAATCAGTAGCATTGGGAAAACAGCCTCTTTAAGTGAAATAATTATGGTGAGTTAAACAAATCTGGAGGCATTATGTTACTATGTAGTTGCAGTATTTTTGCCACCTGGTACCATTACTATATGTGATACTTATAAATGTCCTTTCCCCCATACGGAGTCTGCAGATGCCTTGCTAATCCTGTCCAGTCTTGGTGCAGCTTACGTCAGACGGAGCCCAATGGTGTGCCGGGTGCTGAGCTCTTTAATGTGAATGTCCCACTTCAACAGCAATAAGACTCCTCCCTCTGATGTGTTTATGATCCATGTCTCACCATTCTGGGTAGACCCATTTGTACGCTGCTTATTTGCTTCACAGCGCTGAAGTGATAGGAAAAAAATAAATAAAAATTGTTGCCCAGCACCCATATTCATTCTCATATTATTTTTCAGACTCTCACTCTCTCACATTGTCACTCACTCTTTTCCTTTTATGATGGTAGCTGAAAGGTCTAGGAACACTTTGATGCCTTCATAGGGTGGTGGAGGTTGTGGAGTAGCTCTCACTCCATGCAGCATTTCTTCTTGAGTTTTATAAACGGTTTCTGTTAATCAAGTCTCTGTGAATGTTAGCAGAGGGATGAGATAAGTACAATCAAGCTGAAGCTGAAGAGGTTCTGCTTCAGGTAGCATTGCCCCCAGAAAGAACTGTGCATATCCCTCTAGGACCATTAGCTTGGTTTGCAGAAAAAACACTTCGTCTATCAGTGCCATGTGGGTATCCATTTGTGGTCATTTTGTGAACCTGTGGTCTCTTCTATCTTGCACGCCAGCCTCTTCATACGCTGCCCCATTTCTACAATTTCTGTAGGTTTGTGACAGTCCTTTTTTGTAACTATAGACTTTTTGAAATTTTAAAAATGTCTTTAGTTTGTTCTTAAGAGAATGGAGCAATCACATCTTCCTCCAGAGGATATACGGTTTCCAGACTCAGGGTCATTTTCCGCCTTTCTTGTTTTGTGTTGCAAAAGGCATTACATTTTCCTGCCTCATTTCTTTGCAATACATTGAAATAAAATCTATACATGTTTGTATTTTAGTTATCATTCATATCACCATATAGAAGATCCCCCTAGCTAAAATTAACATTTCATTATATTGATATCCTGCTAAAATTAACTGTTTCCGCGTGACATTTTTTTTTGCTCTGCAATCTTGTCTTGTGTTGAAAATCTTTCACGTAACAGAACTGAAGTCAAAAAGTTGTTAGCCGCTAACTGTATTCTAGACTGACGTGACCATACAGGCTACCTTGGGTAGGGCACCTCTACCAGGATCTCTGTACAACTAGTAAGGAGGTATATACAGTCGTGTGAAAAAAAAAGTACACCCTCTCTGAATTCTAAGATTCTAACAAAAAATGACCTCAAGGTAGGCCCATCATACCTGGCATTACTTCCCTTACGGCCAACTTATTGAAATGTATTGATACCTTTTTACAACTTGTTGTAATTAAGTTAAAATAGGTATTAAATAGGCAGCTCATGCTATTAACTTATGATCTTATCTACCATAAGGTGAAGTTCTGACTACACTTTAGTTACAGCAGATGTCAATAAACAATTATAAGTCATTTACAGGGAGATGAAGCCATTCACAATTCCCTTACAGCACACACAGAACTATTTAATAACCAAATCTAGCCAGGTTTCAGCATGTATTGGCTGCTTGTGCATGATAGGAGTGTGATTGCTATGTAAACTATATATGATTGCCAACAGCAATCACACTCCTATCATGCCTAGGCATACCCAGATCTGAAGTCTCACATTGCAAGCTCGCATAAACGATTTTAATCAGGGTTTAACAATGAGAAAATATCAGTATTCTATTATTGTGGATCATGCATGGATTGCATAAATAAGTTGACTAAAAGGTATGATAGATATCATTTCCTAAGTACAAATACACAAGAAAAATGTAATGTTTAAATAAAAGCAGTCACAAGCGCCATTGCAAGAGATTTTGCCTCTCACAAGATGGCAGCGCTTATTAAAAAAGAAAAAAGTTTCCAAGAGAGTCTCTCCAGATCCTCCTGAGAAATCCGGGGGCCCCTGCAGGTGGAATACAGGTACTGCATTTAATCATGCAAGTCAATGAAGCCCAGCTTTCTAATTACAATGTGAAAATATAAAAAATGGAAAAAATAAAAAGTTTTAAAATGAAAAAGTGCTAAAATTAGCACTGTATCTTCCCAAAAATCCTGGCTTGGAAAGAGTTAAAATACTTGTATTTCAAACACCCACGTGGTGTGTAGTTTAAAAAAATGTATGATTTCTTTGGTGCAGACTGACCAGATGTAAAAATGAAAAGCCAAAAAAATGTGCACCTCCCAAATGTGGTCTTTTAGCCCACAAACATCCAGGAAAATCTATGAATGGGTGGTATCCCTGTTTTCAGGAGATGTTGCTGAACATATACAGTGTTTCCCCGAAATTAAGACACTCCTATATTTATTCTTCCTCAAGAAGACACACTATGGCTTATTTTCAGGGGATGTCTTATTTTTATTAAGTATGGTACAACAATCTCCCCCAGCACCAACCAACAGTCTGTGGGGGTGAGAGAGACCCACAGACTGTTGCTGGTTGGTGCTGGGGGAGAGAAACCCACAGTGCTGAATAAAACGTCAGCCACAGCTTTAGTTCTTCCCCCTGAGGACACACAATACCTAAAGCAGGGAACGTCCTGCTCCTCACTTCACTGATGAGACTTTTACTTTCACTTTCTATGTCTCCCTCTATGCCTCAGCTTGCAGCACGCACAGAACAACCGGGAAATGACAGGGGGAGCCGACCTTGTTGATTGGGCTGCCTGCACCTCTCTGGTCACCTCCGAGATAGCAGCTGTCACGATGGGACAGATGAGAAGGGCTGCTGTGCGCAGGTACGCTGCATAGCCACGCCTATCACTATGTCTTATTTTAGAGGTATGGCTTATATTGCACAAATGCTTAGAAATCCTGCTACAGCTTATTTTATGGGTATGTCTTAATTTCGGGGAAACAGGGTATTAGGATGTTTGCCAATTTATGTGAATGAGTTAAAATACCATCATTCAAAATACCCTGGGGTGTCTAGTTTTTAAAAATACGGTTTGATGGGGTAAATTGAATCAGCCCCCAAACAACCCCAAACAACCCGACAATATCTCCTGAGTACAGTGATACAACCTATGCATAGGTTGTATCACTGTACTCAGGAGATATTGCTGAAATATATTTTGGTGACGTATACCAGTAGCTATAAATGTATAGTACAACTTGTGTGGAGAAAAAAATTATAACACAAACTTTGGCTGGTAGTAGAATCCACGCATGGAAAGTTTTAAAATATATATGAAATACCTTGGGGTATCTAGTTTCACACATATATGGTTTCAAGGGGATAAATTAAATTAGTCGGCTTCAAAGATGTATCAAATAGGACATGTGGACAGGATTGCTAGATTTGGAAATGTACTTATTGCCCTATAACTTTCAAAAAAATATATTAAAAACACTAGGAATTTCTAATCTCAGGCCAAATAGTAGAATCTATTTAGCAGGTTTTTCATTAGCTTTGGTAGATTAGTAAAATGTTTTTCAAATAGAAGTGAGAAAAGGGGCTTTTTTTCAATTTTTTCCCATATTTTTTTTTTTACAGGGAATTGGATGATATGGTCAGAAAAATGGTATCTGCTGCCTTAACACACCCTTCTACATAACTACCAGTGCTGCTGCAACTTGATCAATACGCACACATTTCTTATCACAAAATTAACATCACGAAAACACATGCTATGCCCCTTCACCTTAATCACTTTCAATTACCCCATGTATTTTTATAGAAAAATTTGGGGTCTAAAAATTGGGTGCGTCTTATACAGTGGTGGTAGATTTTTTTAATTTTATTTATTTTTTTACTAGAAAGGGGACCGGAAACAGGACCTGCTGCTTACCTGTTTTGCTCAGCAGCGTCTCTTGATCTGTCGCGGCAACACAGGAACCCAGTGGAGCAGGTGAGTGCACATCGCATCACATGACTCTGCTCAGTTCCTGTTCCTGCTTGAGCAACGCAGAGGGAAATAGCAGCCCCACAAAAGTCTGCAACCGGTGCCAGAAGATCTGCAGTTCAGGTAAGGTGGGGGAGTAAATGAATGAGTGTGTGTGTTTGTGTGTTAGCATGGATCCGTGTGTAGGGGGCGGGGGGGGCACAGGGAGGCTGAAAGTGACACACTCCCAGACCTGGAGACAAACAGTGAGGTGGTGTTGGTATTCTCCTCTCTCCTTGCTGCACCTTTCAATGTCTACCACCAAAATGCTGCTTGGCTTTCCCAATTTCTTTCCTCCACCATCCCTACACTAATCCTAGGGCACTTCAATATACCTATTGATGACCCATCCTCACCTGCTGCTTCCAAACTACTTTCACTCTCCTCCTCCCTCGGACTCTCACAATGGACTAACTCCCAACGCACCGTGGCGGTCATCATATCAATCTAGTGTTCTCCCACCTTTGTTCCACATCTCAGTTCTCCAACTCTCTCATCTGTCTGATCACAGCCTGCTTAAATTTAATTTTGACATACCACACACACCCTCCCTACCCAAGAAACCACCACAAACCTACCGTAACATCAGCAACCTCAACACTCCACAGCTTTCATATATACTACAGCCACTCCTCTCAAGTATATCCTCCTCCTGTTTCGACACAGGTACAGCTCAGTATAACCATATACTAGCCTCCGCCCAAGATATGGTTGCCCCTGTAACTGTACGCAATCCCCCTCAGTCATTGCATTCCAAACAAGCACGTCTCCTTCAAAGCTGTTAACGTATCGCTAAGCGTCTGAAGAAGTCTCATTCACCTGAACACTTCATTCACTACAAATTCATGCTCTGCTCCTATACATTGGCCCTCCATCTCTCTAAACAAACTCTCTTTCCCACAACCCTAAACGTCTATTCTCCACATTTAACACCCTTCTCAGACCCACAGCACCTCCCTTGCAATCCAACTTCTCTTACCAAGAGCTTGCCACCTACTTCAAAAACAAAATTGACATGATCAGGGATAACATCCTCCCCCATAGTGTCAATCATATAGTACCTCAACCTCCCTCCTCACCTCAATCCATCCTCACCTGCTTCAGCCCAGTTACACCACTCAAAGTTTCCAAGGTCCTGATGTCTTCCCACCTCACCAACTGTCATCTGGACCCTGCACCTTCACATCTCTTACCACCCCTCTCTAGTCTCATTACCCCAACCCTAACCCACATATGTAATCTATCCTTGTCCTCTGGTTTATTCCATCCTCATTCAAACATGCTATCATGTCCTCCATCCTATATAAACCTTCCCTTGATCCCACATCCCCATCAAAGTACCATCCAGTTTCACTTCTCCCGCTAGCTTCCAAACTACTGGAACGATTAACCTACAATCAACTAACAAACTTTCTCTTGTCAAACTCTCTACTTGACCTCTACAATCTGACATAGACTTCACTGACTAAGATTACTAATGACCGCCTCACAGCTAAAACGAAAGGCCAATTCTCACTGGTTGTTCTCTTGGACCTCTCAGCAGCCTTCGACATAGTCGACCACCCCTTCTCCTCTCCCCTACCGCTCTACTGGTGTTCCTCAGTTCTTGGGCCTCTGCTATTCTCCATCTACACTTCTACCACCTATATGCAGATGACACCCTACTCTATATTTCTGCTCCTGACCTTTCCCCCTCTCTTCTAACTCGCTTCACTGACTGTTTATCAGGAATTGCATCATGGATGCAACTCATGGTAATCCCGTCATCTGCTATGTTCACTTTTCCTGACACCTCTATTACTGTTGATAACTCCACTATCCAACCAACAGCCCAGGCTCTGCCTTGTTGTCACCCTCGACTCTGCTCTCTCCTTCATCCCTCACATCCAATCCCTAACCCCCTCTCCTGCTTTTCACAGCTTTAATACATCCTCAACCCCGCAGCTAGATTATTGTTTTTCTGCCGCCGCTCCTCATCTGCTGCTCCACTATGCCAATCACTTCATTGGCTCCTCATACCCTTCAGAATCAAACTTCTAACCATGACCTATAGAGCTCTCAACAACTCGGCACCACCCTACATCTCTATCCTCCTATCCAAATGCACCCCTACCCGCCATCTTCGCTCCTCTCACGATCTGTGGCTATCTTCCACTGTTGTTACCTCTCCCCACTCCCGTATTCAGGATTACACCCGCACCGCTCCCCTCCTGTGGAATTCCCTTCCCCGTTCCGCCAGACTTTCTGCCTCGTACACGACTTTTAAAACCTCTCTGAAAACCCACTTGTTAAGGGCAGCGTAAAACATTCCTTTACAGGGCTCCCAACCATCATCCTAATCAAAGCCATCTGAACAAATAGCTTCAACACATCACCGCAACCAGATCAACTCATCACGATCCAAGCAGTCCTCTCCTATTGTCTCACTCCCCTCAATCACCGACTAGATTGTAAGCTCGCAAGAGCAGGGCCCTCTTCTCCTTTGCACCAGTTTATTATTGTATGCGTTTATAAATTGTTCTAATAGATTTAACAGCGCTGCGGAATCGGCCGGCGCTTTATAAATGTAATGTAATGATCTGCTATCTTCCACTGTTGTTACCTCTCCCCACTCCCGTATTCAGGATTACACCCGCACCGCTCCCCTCCTGTGGAATTCCCTTCCCCGTTCCGCCAGACTTTCTGCCTCGTACACGACTTTTAAAACCTCTCTGAAAACCCACTTGTTAAGGGCAGCGTAAAACATTCCTTTACAGGGCTCCCAACCATCATCCTAATCAAAGCCATCTGAACAAATAGCTTCAACACATCACCGCAACCAGATCAACTCATCACGATCCAAGCAGTCCTCTCCTATTGTCTCACTCCCCTCAATCACCGACTAGATTGTAAGCTCGCAAGAGCAGGGCCCTCTTCTCCTTTGCACCAGTTTATTATTGTATGCGTTTATAAATTGTTCTAATAGATTTAACAGCGCTGCGGAATCGGCCGGCGCTTTATAAATGTAATGTAATGATCTGCATGTACTGGCTGCCTGAGCATGATAGGAGTGTGATTGAAAACAATTGCTAGCAGCTAACATCAATCACACTCATATCATGCCCAGAAAGCCAGTACAATAACCTTATGTAATGTATTTTTTTTAAAAAATTTGGCCCCCAAAATTAAGGTGTGTCTAATACAAGGGAACGTCTTATACTTGGAGAAATAAGGTAACTGCCTTAAAAACTACCTACCAATTTGACTGGAGAAAACAATATCTCCAATATCTTGGTATTAAACGTCCTCGCTCCCTAAAAGATCTAAATTAACTTAAAATGTATTCTATATAGTTGGGCAGGTTTCAGCTGTGAAAATGAGCAAATGCTCTGGAAAAACTGTTCTCCTTCTATAATTTGACCTCAAACAGAGATCGGATTATAACACTAGAATCCAGATTCCCTGCAGCGCTGCAGGGGACCTGAATTCTACTCTCTGTCAGACGGTGATTGTCCGTGCGACAACCTCTGCCTTTCCACTTCCGCTGGGGCTTCTACGATGCGGGGCCAGCATCACATGACCTTCATCGTAGGTCCATCATAGAAGCCCCAGCGGAAGTGAAGGGGGGTAACGTAGGCTGTGTGTGCACATTGCGCAGACCCACACCAGCTGACAGAGAGGGTAAAAACTATTTATTCAAGCTGGTAATAAAACCTAGTGAAAATATAAAATAGCCCACAAAGCGTTTCGCCTAACAGTAGGCTTCCTCAGGGTGTGAAACATTCAAAGTGGCTGTAAGACCTGCTATTTTGCATATGTGAGGTTCGAGGTGGCGGGCCCATAGAAGGTTTTCCTCGTGGCAAGGAGAGGGTCATCACATCGGAGGAGAGCAGGAAAAAATTTATGAACATGGTAGAAGTGTAATTTCTGCTAGCTTTTGCTACTGTGGCTGCTTATGCATGATAGGAGAGTCATTGCTATATTAAATATATATGATTACTAAGAGCAATCACACTCCTATTATGCCGAGGCAGCCAGTACAAGCGGCAATCTGGGTATGCCTGGTCATGATAGGAGTCGATTGCTGTTATGAATCATATATACAAATCATACAAATGAGGCAACAATGTGCAATGTCAGTCAGCAGTTGCTAAAGCCAGTAAGGTATTGTCGTGTATAAAAAGGGGCATCAATTTGCGGGATAAAATATAATTTTGCCTTCATATAAATCAATGGTAAGGCCACAGCTTGAATATGCTGTGCAATTTTGGGCACCTATTCTAAAGAAGGATATCATAGCACTAGAAAAGGTGCAGAGGCGGGCTACAAAATTAATAAAAAGGAATGGAGCACTATAGTTATGAAGAAAGGTTAACAAATTTCAATCTGTTTAGTTTAGAAAAACGGTGCCTCAGAGGGGATATGATAGCATTATATAAATATATTCGGGGCCAATACAAACAATTGTGTGGAAATCTGTTCATAAACAAGACTATGCATAGGACATGTGGTCATGCGTTTAGACTGGAAGAAAGGAGATTTAGTCTAAGGCAGAGGAAAGGGTTTTTTTACAGTAAGGACAATAAGGATGTGGAATTCTCTGCCTGCAGAGGTAGTTTTATCGGAGTGAGTGTATATGGGAAACATTTTACCCCATGGCTCTTCTTTTGATCTGTAAGAAGAGTGTATCTCAAAAAATGGAAAAAAATATTAATAAAGATGAAAAGTAGAAAGGTAGTAGTATACTTTTTGATCTCCTCTACCCACTTAATTTACATATTATAGTTCAAAGTCCAGAGTACAACATCTATCACCCTAGCATGGAGGATTGATGCGTAAATAATGTGGACATCCAATGCAACAACTAACATTCTATGTTGCCAGAGAAAAAGATGATCATTATGGGTAGTATCTTTAATGTCTGACATTTCTGTACAAAAGATAAAAATATTGGGAGAAACCAGTACCCAATGACGCTCACCAGTGGGCAATTCCCCACAACAAACTCTAACTTCTAAACAATATATAAATAAAATTATCCACAAGTGTTAAAAAGTAAATTGTAAAAAATACCCCAAAAAACCCTAGTAAAATTATAAAATAAAGAGTTAAAAATCTCAATTTATTAAAAATATATTAAAATACCTTTCAGTCTATAAATATCTGGTGTGAGAAGCCGGCAGTTTGCATTATACTCCTGATGAAGCTGAGCTATGCGCGTTGGGTTGATTTTGTTTAAACTATTCATGTTTTATTTCTTTTGGTTAGGGTTCTGTCAAGTCTGTTAACTCCTTAACGACAAAGCCCGTACATGTACGGGCTGCCGTTAAACAGCTGCATCATCCGGGGCCATTTTGGCCATTTTTCTTGCGGGGAGAGCTTTCCTCCCCGGATCCACGGTCAGGTTCACTTGTGAGGCTTTCGTGGATGCTGCAAAGCCGCCGATCAAGTTGCACTTGTATGATTTGATGGGGTAAATTGAATTGGCCGGGTTCAGAGATGTCCCAAATATGGGACATGGGGGCAGTAGGACCAGATGTCTAAATGGTAAAAAAATACACACCTCACAAAGGGGGCCTTTTATCTCCCAAATAACTCAACATGCATGTGGGGTATCACTGCACTTCAGATTTTGCTGAACACATATTGGGGTGATGTTTGGCAGTGACATATACCAGGAGCTGTAAATCTATACCTGGAGTACAACGTGTGTGAAAAAAATAAATTTTTTTACTACCATAAAGTTTGACAAAGGCTGATGGTAGAACTAGAGCATGGAAATGGTTAAAATGCCAGCATTTGAAATACCTTGGGGTGTCTAGTTTTTAAAAATATGTGGTTTGATGGGGTAAATTTCATTGGTCGGCTTCAAAGATACCCCAAATAGCCCATGGGGCAGAATGACCAGCTTTGGGGGAAAATGGTTTTGAAAAAAAGCAAAAAAAAAACATGAAAAATAGGGCATTTCTAAACTCAGGACAAATAGTAGAATCTATTTAGCAGGTTTTTTTCATTAGTTTTTGCAGATGAGAAAAAGGTTTTTGTTTAAAAAGTGAGAAAAAGTAATTTTTTAACAAAAAAAATCACCATGATTTTATCATTTAGTAAATTAGATATGATAAAACTAATGTTATCTAAAGAAAGCCCTGTTTGTCCTGAAAAAACCCCAATATATAATAGGTGTGGTGGGCACGAAATGAGAAAAAAAGAAAATCATAGCTAAATAGCAACACTGAAAAAATGTTAAAAGAACCATTGTCGCACAATATACTAGGAGTAAGAAACAGTATTGTCATTAAAGGGTTAAAGGGATATCTTGTAATAGGGAATGAAGGTTTGTTCCCACTCAGCTGTCTAATTGGGATGCTGCCTGGTGATTCTAATGGTACATATTTATTTTGTTAGTTTATTTTGGAGTTATTTTTTTGGCTGAAGGTGGTGTTCTTTCTCACTTGGTCTGATTATAACAGTGACAATTCAATTTCCCATCATTTTCTATATTTACTTTTTATATTTTAATATACTTGTGAATAAATGGAGATTTTAATTGTCTTTTTTTCTCTTGTTTTTGTAAAAAAAAGTGAATATTGACCTGATTTTTGAGCTTTAATCATATAAAAAATGAAAATCAAGATCACAAACATTGACAATCAAGTCAATTTTAGGTTGACTCCAAAACCACTTAACTTAAAAAAAACCAAAACAATTGAAGTTACAGTCACAATAATTTGCACAAACTATTGATCACCTTCAATAATATATACGGTATTTGCTTGATTATAAGACTACCCCCAAAATCTGAATATTAATTTATGAAGAAAAAGAAAAAGCCAGAATATAAGACGACCCTATAGGAAAAAAGTTTTACCAGTAAATGTGAATTCATGTAAACTATGTGAACATTTTTTTTAATAAAAGCTATGATTGAGAAAAATATTTTGTTTTTATTTCCTTTTTTTTCAACCTGCCCCCTGGCTTGCCACTCTGCCCCAGAAATGCCTTTTACCCCCTACATGCCACTGAGCCCCATGATATGCCTTTTAACCCTCTAAATGCCACTGTGCCCCATGATATGCCTTTTGACCCCCTACGTGCCCCTCTGCCGCCAGAATTGCCTTATGCCCCCCCATTTAACACTCCGTCCCCCAAACTTACCAGAGCTTCTGAGTCCCCGGTGTGTAGTCCGGGCAGCGTGTAGAGCGTGTAGATTACTTCCGCTGCAGCCGGGAGGAGGTGCGGTTAGCAGCGGGGGTTGTCTGCGCCCATCGCGCAGACCTTCCCCGGCTGTCAGAGATCACGGGTAACTCTGATTTCTGATTATAACTCTGATTATAATTTTGCATTCACGGGTTCGAGGCCACTCACACACAGAATACACTACGGTCTTACTCGTTTTTAGCTGTACTGCCCTCACCGTCTTTTTTTTTTTTTTCTTATTCTCTTTTCCCCAGGTGTGCTCAGGATGATTATTAACTGAACTCTAGCTGGTGCTCACCAGTCTCCTCTCTCACAAACACACACAACACCTGTTCCACATCTCTTCGAATTACAGTCTCCAGCCACTGTATTTTCATTTATATGGTGCTTGTTTGATTTCTTCTACCTTCGGGGATACTTAAGGGACATGTTAAAGATGCTGCTTCTTGTTCATTGCACTTGCTATACACCTTTCTAAAGCCTCGTTCCCTCAATGACACTTGGCGGGCGCTTCAACGCATAAGCGGATCTCCCCTGTTTTCCCTACACCAGATTTTTCTTCCACCTGATTAAGCTCATTGATCCTTGTGACTTATGATCTCTCACAGCAAGGTGTCAACTTCTATATATACTTTGGCTACTCTACTTTGTTGCTTTTTGTTTCTTGTTTTGGGCAACGTTCCTTCCGCTAGGGCGGGGAATCCATCTTGATGGAAGTGCCGTTGACTTCCCCCGTTCGACCGTTAGCAGTCGCGTTGCAGCCTGCTGGCCTTCCGCTCCGACGGAGACAAGAAGCCTTGCTCTTGTACAGGACTGCAGTTTGTTTGGACCCAGAGTCCTTGTTTTGTGTTCTGCCATGTCACACATCATAATGTCTGTAATCCTTACAGTTGGCGTAGCTAGTTGGAAATGTTCTGTGACTCTAGGCTGCGCATTCCCTTTGTTTTGCCCTTGTCTTCCCTCCCCTGCTCCTTTTTTCTTCATTTTTCTCTTACTTTCTTTCTTTCTTTCCAGGTTGCCAGACCGTCTCGCCCAAAGCGCTTACCTCATTCCACACATTCTTCTCTATCGAGATTGATGTCGGCTGGTTGTCTTAAAATTATTACTCACAACGTCCATGGCCCCAACCCCCCCCTAGAAGAGACGACAGGCTATGTGATACTATCAGAAATTACATGCTGACTTCTCCTGTTACAAGAAACTCACCTCGGGATGCTGTCCCTGCCATCGTACTAGAGCAAGTCTTTCGGGGTCCATTATCACGCCACCCACCCAACCCAGCGCAAAAATGGAGTCAGCATTTTTTAAGAGGATCCTCGGTCTGCAATGACATCAAGCAACAAAAGGGGGCGCTATTTGCTGTTGTTCGGACTACTACAAAACAAGCCAGTTGTATTGTCGGTGTACGCTCCATCGACCCAGTCTGCGCAATTCTACTCTCGGCTCACAGATGTTCTGCTGCCGTTCCACAATCATTTGATTTCAAGCCTGTTGGGATGCATTTGTAGACGGGAGGGGCCGGACCATCAAAGGGCACTCTTCCCCGGTCTCCAAACATCTTCGGGACTTTGCAAAGACATCGGCAGTTGTCAACATCTGGAGACATCACCACCCAAAAATGCTGGACTATTCCCTTTTCTCACCCCCCACAACTCCTAGATGACTCTGCTAATTCTTGCTGGGTGTCCCCTGAAGACATCGCTGCTCAATTTGCTACATTTTATCACTCGCTATATGACGGCAATAAAGCCCCTCAGAACCTTCTCAACAGATATCCCCTCCGCCATTTCCTGAACGCCTTACCCATCCCGTGACCAACAGATTTTCTCAATGGTGAAATAACTGAAGAAGACCTGGACGAAGCCATCACCGATACCAAAACTGCCAAGGCGCAAGGCCCAGACGGATTACCTGGGTCTTATTATAAAAAATTCAGAGAGCAATTGAAATCGTGTTTACTGGTCCTTTTTAACCGCTTTTTGGAGGGCTCCATTGCTACAGCTGAGATGATGAAAGCTAAAATTATTGTGATACATAAGGAAGTCAATGACCCTTCACAGTGTGGTAGCTACAGACCAATTTCACTGATTAATGTGGACATTAAGTTGTACGCCAAAATATTGGCTACTCGTCTGAGCAAGGTCGTTTCATGCGTTGTGCATCCTGACCAGGTCGGCTTTATACCCCAGAGGGAAGCCCCAGACAACATTAGACGCATGGTGGATCTTGTCGAAATGGCGCTGTTAACCAATCAACCGACTATGCTGTTGGCCCTTGACGCCGAAAAGGTGTTCGACAGAATAGATGGCTTGGCCCAGGTCGGCTTTCGGGGTCGTTTTGTGCCCGATATTCGTGCACTCTGTTATAATCCAACGGCGTTGGTCGCCTTGATAAGATGAGTCCCAGCCCTTTGACATCAGGAATGGTACGAGACAGGGATGTCCGCTGTTGACCCTCTTGTTTGCTCTCTCTCGCAGTTGCTATACGCTACCACCCTGACATTACCGGAGTAAAGGTACAAGATCACCAATATAAACTGGGCCTCTTTGCAGACGACATTCTGCTGACACTGTCTCGACCCATCGTGTCTCTCCCCAACCTCTACACCGTCCTGGCTGAATTTTCGCGGATATCTTGCTTTAAGATGTGAAGCGTTGGATGTTAACAGAGATACGCAGACCAAGCAGACTATAGCCTCCTCCTTTCTCTTTCAATGACGGACTTCGTCCCTTAAGTACCTAGGGATCAACATCACAAACGATCCTGGGACACTTTATGCCTCCAACTACCCACCTCTATTGGCCGCACTTCGGTGAGTTCTTCGACAATGGTCTAACTACTGTATCTCCTGGCTGGGGTGTAACTATGCTGTGAAGATGAATGTTCTACCGATCGCTGTCCAAACCCCCAACATTGAGGCCTTCCAAAACTGTATCTTCCATTTCATCTGGGATGGCAAGAGGGCGAGAATAAATAGACGAACTATGTACTTACCCAAAGAAAGAGGCAGTTTGTTAGTTCCATGTCTGCGTCTCTACTATCTCTCTGCTAGACTTTCGCAACTGGAAGCCTGGTCCTTTCCAGATGGGATATTACCCTGGGTTGACATAGAATGTAGATGTATTTCCCACCACCAGCTCCAACTATGTTTGTGGACAGAACAAAACGAGCTACCAGCCACGACAGCTTTATCCACCATGATGGCATCCTACTCACTGTGGCAGAAAACCAGATACAAATTTGCTCTCAAGGGTCAGATATCCCACTTAACGCCAATATTGTTCAACCCTCTCTTCCCTGAGGGTATGATTGCAGAGAGATTTGGGTGGTGGATGGGAGAAGGCCTTGGATGGTTGGGGGCGATAGTGCACGGGGGGTGCATACCCTCTTTTACGGATTTACAGGATCAAAGAAGCGTTCCCCCGTGTGAGAGGTTTTGATTCCTCCAAATTAGAGACTTTATTCAATCTCTGCTCCGGATAGCAGCTGTCTCTCCTTTATCCCATTTGAAAGACAGTTCCTGACTCGAAAGACGCTGAAGAACTCTATTTCCTCACATTATACTCATCTTGTGGTTGCTTATAGCGACCCACCGTCTTATAGGCTCTGCTGGCATGTAGATCTACAAGAGGAATGGGGCAGATGATGCTTGCACCAAAGCGGCGACCAACACGCATCAAATCATTACCAACACCATCATAAAGGAACGTTCCTATAAAGTTATGGAGCATTGGTACCTCTCCCCAGTGCGGCTTTCCCAAATTCATTCCGGATGCAACGCCAAATGCTTTCGAGGTGAAGCATTTGGTGGTCATGCCCGCTAGTTCACCCTATATGGGTTCCGTTCTTCTGTGATCTATGGACAGCACTAGGTGTCTCGTTGACTGCCACTCCTCAAATAGCCCTGTTGAATATGGACATACAGACGCCCCGTGTAGCGACTCAAAACCAAAAATTGGTCTATAGAGTGTGTGCTGCTATCAAGCAAACCTTCACGAGAAGATGGAAGAGAGTTCCGAAATTCAGTCAAACATATGGTCGGTTATCACGATGGAAAAGATCACAGCTAAACTTCATGATGAAATGCTTAAATTTGAGGATATCTGGGGTCCCTGGATCGCCGCCTTCTCTAGATCAGTTGAGGTGATGCCATTGGTTCTTCTGTGATTGGAATAATCTGGCTTCCTGGGTTTTTTGGGTTTCTTCTTCTCTGTTGTGTGCGTCTTTGTTGTCCCTTTCCCTCTGTATCCCTTTTCCCACCAAACAATCCAAATATTTTGTGGTATGTTTATCTGCCTCTTTCTTTCATAGCACGCCATGTGCTCCACGCAAGTATATACCTTGACCATGTATGATACCTTTATCAGTCTGCGGATGTATTTCCTTTAGGTCAAGTCTGCATTGTCTCCTATTATACTATACATTACTTGGTGTACTTCTGCCTTATTGTTTATCACTTGTACCACTGTCAATAAACAGATTTAACAAATGAACATCTCCATTTAAGTCATCCATGTTATTTTTCTTATACTGTATGACTGGATAGAAGTATCCTTATTTGGAGACTGCATTTTATAGTAAGCCAAAACTATGTAAGAAAAAATTACTGCATACATTTTATCTATAGGAGCACCAGAGAAGTGAACGGAAAAAATACCTACTGTTGAAGACGCTGTGCAATTAACATTGTAAGAAATATAAAAAATATATTTTTAGCTCATATATTGCTATAGATAAAACCATTTTGCTTAAAATCCCCTATACAGCTGTTTATTTGTACATAAGAGACAATCATTTTTTTAACCACACCAAATGAAATATACTATACTATAATATTAGGGGACACCCCCTAGGAGCTATTGATATTTGTTTAGCTTTGATTCCTCTAACATCCACAGAGTGCTCTAAACCAGAAATTGATGCAGTGAACAACAGTTAAACAGCCCTTACATCAGAAAAAAATAAATATTCAATGGTATATATAGCAGATAACTCACCCTGTTGGTTTCGTTGTCTGATCAAATTTGCTGAATTTTTAAATTCTTCAAGAAAATTTTCAGATAGCTGAGAGTCAGTGAAACTTTTGTAACAGTTCCAATTGCTTCTGTCTGAAATATCCAAATGAATGGCACAGGCTATAAGCTAAGTAAGCCATTGAATAGTAAGTCACTGTATCTGCTATGACACTGCACTCATTTACAAGTTTTGCAAAAATCTGTCAGAAAACCTCCTGCTGATGTCAGTTTTCAGATTGAAAGAATGCGATTAAGAAAACTAGCTGGATAACGATTCATGATTGAGGGCAGTTTTGAAGATGATATCAAGTATGATGGAGTTGCGCAAGGCTGTTTGGAATCATTAGGACAATGGCAAAGAGTTGTATCTTCATTAAATATCAGACCCTGAATCATCTTCCGGCAATTAGTTCTTGGCTCACAAATCCTCTGAATGTTTCCATGTACTCTCTATAAAAACAAATATCATAAACATTACTAGGGCTGCAACTAACAATTATTTTAATAATCGATTAGTTGGTCGATTATTTTTTCGATAAATCGATTAATCGGATAAAAAATGCAATTTTTCGTCAATTTAAAATAATGTAATAAAAAACGTACAATTTACACTTTCATCTCTTTATTGCAATGGCCTCTCTCTATTCACCTTCTTATTTTACTGACATAATAATAAAAGCTACAAGAACCCAAACACGGTGTTTCTCAAACTAGGTTTTAATACAAAGTTATTAGTAAATATTAATTCATATGTTAACTATTTTTCATATTTAATAAAAACTATGAGAAAAAAGCCTTGTTTAATTTTTTTTATTTACCAAACTGCCCCCGGTTATGCACATCTGACCCCCTGCTTGCCACTCTGGCATATAAGACGTATAAGGCATATCAGGGGGCACAGTGGCATATCAGGGGGCACAGTGAAGAATCTGGCATATAAGAGGTATAAGGCATATATGGGGCAGATTCCACTGTGCCCCCTGATATGCCACTGAAATTCATAATACCCCCTATACACCACTATAACTC
>VKOC01018951.1:0-28312 GCA_009364415.1 Spea multiplicata | reverse complement strand
GGACAGGTAGGTGAGATTTTTATGATCCGTGAGAATTAAGATTGGTACGGAAGTTCCCTCAAGCAAATGCCTCCATTCTTTGAGAGCCAGTATTATCGCAAGCAACTCACGGTCACCAATTTCATAGTTGCATTCCGCAGCACCTAGCTTCTTGGAGAAGTACCCACATGGGTGCAACTGGCTCTCAGGAGTAGGACGTTGAGACAGGAGGGCGCCTACCCCTGTCTCAGACGCATCGCCCTCAAGTACGAATGGAAGTTCGGGTTTCGGGTGTACCAAAACAGGAGCTGCGGCAAAAGCGGCCTTCAATGACTCAAAAGCTTTGATGGCCCCTGGGGACCAAAGAGAGGCATTGCCATCTTTTTTGGTCATGTCCGTAAGAGGCTTAACAATAGAGGAAAAATTCTGAATGAATTTCCTATAATAGTTAGCGAAGCCGAGGAACCGTTGAAGGGAGCGGAGACCTACAGGTCGTGGCCACTCGAGAACAGACGAGAGTTTTTCAGGATCCATAGCGAAACCGACCTCTGAAATTACGTACCCCAGAAAGGTGACCTGCTTGCGGTGGAACTCACACTTCTCTAATTTGCAAAAGAGATTATTCTCTCGTAACCTCTGTAGGACTCGGGCTACATCAGTGTGGTGGCTTTCTATGGAGGTGGAATGGATCAAAATATCATCTAGGTATACCACCACACATTGTTGGAGCATGTCCCTTAGGACATCATTTATAAATTCCTGGAAAACAGCAGGGGCATTGCAGAGACCGAAGGGCATAACTAGGTATTCATAATGACCGCTCCTGGTGTTAAACGCGGTTTTCCATTCGTGGCCCTCCTTTATCCTTACTAAGTTATACGCCCCTCGCAGGTCGAGCTTTGTAAATACCTTGGACCCTTTTAAGCGATCGAATAACTCGGTAATGAGTGGAATCGGGTAGGCATTTTTAACCGTGATACGATTGAGCCCCCTGTAATCTATACAGGGTCTCAGTTCGCCGCTCTTCTTTTTCACAAAAAAGAATCCGGCCCCAGCAGGGGAAGAGGATTTACGGATGAACCCCCGGGACAGCGCATCCGCAACATACTCCTCCATGGCCTTATTCTCTGCGACAGATAATGGGTAGACTCGACCTCGAGGGGGTATGGCACCAGGTTGCAGCTCAATGGCGCAATCGTACGGGCGGTGAGGTGGGAGCTCACCAGCCCGGCCCTTATCGAATACATCACGAAACTCTTGATACTCCTCAGGCAAGGAAGAGACCGGAGAAGTGGTTAGCACCTTCACCACTCTCCTAGGCATGTTTCGGAACAATTAGGAGACCATGCCAAGACTTCGGCCCTTACCCAATCAAACACGGGATTATGTTTGCGCAACCATGGATATCCTAAAACCACAGGATAATGAGGAGAGTGTATCACCTGGAGTTGAATAATTTCATGATGGAGAGCCCCAACAGCCATAGACAAAGGAGCGGTTTCATGGGTGACCTGCGGGGGCTGTAACGGTCTGCCATCGATCGCCTCAATGGCAAGTGGAGCAGTCCGAAGCTGCAACGGAATAGAGTGCTTCTGAGCAAAGGTGCTGTCAATAAAAAGGCCCGCTGCCCCCGAGTCAATGAGTGCTTCTGAAATGACAGAAATCTTGCCCCAAGTCAGACCCGCTGAGACTAAAGGTTTATCCTTCAGGATATCTGGGGACGCCGAGACGCCACCTAAGGACTGTCCCCTCTGGAGCCTTAGGTGCAGGCGTTTTCCCGGACGTGTAGGGCAAGTTCGCAGCAGGTGCCCTGCTTTACCACAGTAAAGACAGAGACCCTCCCTCCTCCTAAAGGCCCTCTCCTCAACCGAGAGACAGGTAAATCCAAGGTGCATGGGTTCCACAACGCCCGAAGTGTCGAGACCAGGAGGCATGGGAGGAGAGGGAGGCACGGGTGGGGATGAAAAGCTCGGGGCTAAACGTATAGGAGGCCTCCGCAGGCACTCCCGGAAGGATGGTCTCTCACAGATTCGTGAGTCAATAAGGATACAAAAAGAGACCAATTCCTCCAAATCACTGGGAAGGTCCCGGGCCGCAATCTCATCCTTAAGTATATCCGAGAGCCCATTAGAAAAAGCAGCCACGAGAGCCTCATTATTCCAACCAACCTCAGCGGCCAGGGTACGAAACTCAATAGCATAGTCCGAAACCGTCCTTGTACCCTGCCGAATGGACATTAAACGTTTGGCAGCCGAGGCAGAGCGTGCCGGTACATCAAATACCCGTTTTAGAGACGCAACAAACTCAGGGTAATTGTGTACTAAAGGTTTCTGTGTCTCCCAAAGGGGATTTGCCCATGCCAAGGCCCTGTCTGAGAGTAAAGAAATCACGAGGCCCACCTTACTCCTGTCAGACGGAAAGGCCTGAGGTACCATCTCCAGATAAATACTGACCTGGTTCAGGAAACCTCTGCACAAATTAGGGTCGCCCCCATAACGCTCTGGAAGCGGGGCGGACCCTGTCAAGCCTCTGGCAGTATTAAAATCACCAGTGGCAGACGGAGCGGAAGCAGCAGCAGGTATAGAGGCAGCCTGTGCCGTGGGGACCTGAGCTGGCAGAACCAGATGTGCAGTACGGAGCAACAAGGTCTGGAGAGCTAACGCAAATTGGTCCATGCGTTGGTCTACCTGGTCCAGCCTGGTAAAAACATTTGGTGGATTGCCTGCCCCTTCTGGGTTCATGGCCCTTGTGTAATGTTAGGGACCAGGAACCAGACGGACACAAAACGTAAAATGCAATCACCTTTATTGTAATGACAATAGTGAACAAAGCCAAATCGTGATCCAAAAGCATATACCAAAAGACAAGCCGGGGTCAGGAACCAAGACGGGTACTCAGACAAGCCGGGGTCAGGAATACAGAGATCAGCGAAGTCAGGAACAAGCCAGGAATCAGGAGCCAGGAGGGACGTCAGAGAAAGCCAGGTCATACACAGGAATTCAGGAACACAGCGATAGCACTTGCAGCCAGAAACAACACAAGGGCAAGGAGGAAGTGAGGTTTAGCTGCTTAAATAGCCAAAAGGGGCTGGCTGTGGGCTGGACAATGGGCTGAGTCACAGGAGTGACAGGAGTGTAGCCATGGCAACCCAGCCAAGCTGTATAGCTTCCAGCAATGCAGCAGAAAAGCAGCTAGACCATAACACCATCCCTTTATGAGCACAGTGTACCCATCTTCTGATAGCTACTTCCAGAAGAAGAAAGAGATTTGCATTATGGATATGCAGCAACTGTGTGAGGCCATCATGTCCATATGGACCAACATCTCTGAGGAATGTTTCCAGCACCTTGCAAAAAGGGGGTCCAACCCGGTACTAGCAAGGTGTATCTAATAAAGTGGCCAGTGAGTGTATACTGTCCTAGGCAAACTAGGTTTAGGGTGGCAGGTCCACGCAGATGAAGTCCCTTTGCCACCAAACCGTGGGTGCATTGTCCTATCATGCTCCCTGGTATGGTACTGCTCGATAGTCCACTTACAATAGCGTCTTGTTAGATAAGCAGGCTTTGTGCATTAGAAGCAGAACATTTCTAATTCGATTTTATAATGACATTTTTTTTTTAAGTACTTTCCTGTAATTACCCATTGTCAAGTTAGGAATGGTTGGGTTTGTCTTAAATATATCTCAATATATCTCTAATTTTGGTAAAAAACATTAGTTACAATTTTAACTTTGTAACACAGTATATCAGAAATAGGTCTACCATTATTTATTTCTCATATTTACATTCTTATCTCAGGCACGCAGTCTGCATTTACAAACATTTGTGAAAAAAATGGGCCTTAATGAAGAGCTTGGTGAATTCAAGCATTGTACTATGATAGAATGCTACCTTTGCAATAAGTCAGTTTGTTAAATTGCACCCCTAGATATTCCATTGTTAGCTGTAAGTGATATTGTTGGAAAATGGGAGCTTTTAGGAACATCAGCAACTCATCCATGAAGCATAAGACCATGAAAAGTCACAGAGCAGGGTCAGCAAGTGCTGAGCCGCATGGTATGTAAAGGTCGCCAACGCTCTTCTGATTCCATAGCTGAGGAGTTTCAAACTTCCGGTATGAGCTTCATGGAATGGGTTTCCATGGCAGAGCAGCTGCATGCAAGCCTCAAATCACCAAGTACAATTCCAAACGTCGGATCAGATGTTGTAAAGCATGCCACCACTTGACTCTGGAGCAGTGGAAACGTGTTCTATAGCGTGACAAACCACGCTTTGGCCGTCTGACGGGCACGCTTTGGCCGTCTGACGGGCACGCTTTGGCCGTCTGACGGGCACGCTTTGGCCGTCTGACGGGCACGCTTTGGCCGTCTGGGTTTGTTGGATGTCAGGAGAACATTACTTGCCTGACTGCATTGTGACAACTGTAAAGTTTGGTGGAGGAGGGATAATGGTATGGGACTGTCTAGGCCCCTTACTTTCATTGAAGGGAAATTGTAATGCTTCAACATACCAAGACATTTTGGACAATGCTATGCTTCCAACCTTTTGGGAATGGTTTGGGGAACGCCATTTTCTATTTCAACATGACTGTGCCCCAGTGCACAAAGAAAGGTCCATGGTTGGAAGAGTTTGGTGTTAAAGAGCTTGACTGACCTGCTCAGAGCCCTGACCTTAACCCCATCAAACACCTTTGGGATAAACTGGAACAGAGATTGCGAGCCAGGCTCTCTTATCCAACTTCAGTGTCTGACCTCACAAGTGCTCTACTGAATGAATGGGTAAAAAAAAATCTCACAGAAGCACTCCAAAATCTTGTAGAAAGCTTTTTCAGAAGAGTAGACGCTGTTATAGCTGCAAAGGGGGGAGGAACTACACATTAACATATTAATATTAATATATACATATATACATATTAATATTTTAATATTAATTAAAAAAAAACATTAATAATACGGTGTTATAATAGTCCCTGTTGGTGTTATGGTCAATTGTCCCAATACTTGTGTCCATATAGTGTATAAATGCATATAATGTTTACCTAAGCTTACATTTTACCAATCTGCAGTTAAATACAACTCTCTACAAATAGTGCTTCAAGTGAGACAAATGCAGATGAAATGTCAGCCTATAATATGCCCATTAGCTATAAAAAAAACATTCCAGTGACTGAATTGGTGTGGGAGGCATGTACATTGACCTTTTTGGGGCCCAAAATGTCTCTGTCCTTATTTACTCCCATATGTCCCACGGTTGGTATCCCTCTAGGCACAAGACAAAATGAATGTGAGAGGCTAAACCAAAAACTGACAGCCACTCCATAGCCTATCCTACAATGCGTCCTCAATTGGGAGCATCAATTTTCAGCTCTCTTGCGCCATTACAAAGAAAAATTTCCATCATCAGCATGATCCCCTGCACAAGGGAACCTGTAAACCCCAGACATACCTTCCTCCCTACTTTGTCCTCATTAGTGGGGCACGGTTGGTGCATTACGTTGTGAGACTGGGCCTAAGAAAGAAAATATATATTTGTTTTGTGTATATATATCTGAGAATATTTCAAAATAATTTGGAATCTTTGTATGTATTGAGAAATGAAACATTGTAATAATTTGACACTTTATGTGCTAGAGTGGAATGGAATGTGCTACCCTTTGGCGAATTAAAGAATTATATCCCACATTCATAAGATACGTTTACTGTCATGTATCCAGGATGTCAGATGTAACTATGAAGGCAGCTTCCATCCTCCTTACCCAACAGTCTTGACTACTGCCATCTAAGTATATTTGGAACCGAATATATTCCATGGATGGTCTGTAGCCAAAAAGTTGTTCCTAGTAACTAGCCTTACATTATTTCTTAAACATCATTCATAAACATTGCTTCAGTAAGATTCCCAGAGACATGCAATTTTTAGTTATTTTCCCAGCTATGTTATTATGGTAAAGAAGATATATTGCAAATGTATAATGCAAAAATGTAGGGGTAAAAGGTACATCTAAGTGTTTTTCCAGTAAATGATTCTCATAATGTTTGCTGCTATTCTCTGATCAGGGGTCCAATGTCAGCCTATATGCTATGTTGCTAGGTTTAGGGTTTTTTTGCTATCCTTTCCCTTGAATATAGACTGTTTTTCCATGGTTTCTACAGCTGAACTCTCTGGTCAGCAGTACAGAGAAAAATCCTTCTTTTTTTACAGTAAGTTTCCTGCTCCTGTGACAGAGTTCTCTTTCATTGAACTTACAGGGGGATGGGGACAAATGAAGGGAGCACTGTAAAGTGCTTCATGTCTTTTTTAAAATAACATTCTATGCTGGGGCAGAGCATAAACTTTTCCATGCCGTCTCACAATACGCTGTGTAAGGCCTTTCGTCTGCATCGTTTCATGCACTGATGGCGATAAGTTAGAAAATCTTACACAAAGACCCTCATAGAAATGCAGCCAATTGCAATTATTAACTTTGGCTACACTAAAGAACTATGCGCTCACTCCATGAAAATGCACCCTCTGTTTTCTTTTTTAGGATTTAAAGTCATAGTGTTAGATCAAACACGAAATAAATAAAAAAAAAATAGTTTCTCCCTCTCCCTTAAAGCATTCATTCCATGTTTGTACACTGTTGTTCTAGAGTTTGTAGAAATAGTCATTACTTTTGTCAACCTTTCTTTCATAAATGGGTAGTTCATGGGATAGTCCATATAGTACTTTAAACTTTAAACTACTACTTTTGTACCCCATGGCTGACATAATACAAAAGCTAAAGGGTATTTAGAAATTGCACAAAAGTGTAATATTGTTATCCCCTTTTAAATGTATGTACAGAAAATTATTTCTGATAAACAAAGGAAAGTAAAAGAAAAATTATTAGGCAAGGATATTTTGCCTATATTCTGTTTTAAATGTATGTCAGTTTATGGATTTTACAAAATGGCCAAAAGAATGCAAACATCCTCGTAATTATTGAGTTTAGGTTTTTCAGCCACACCTATTGCTAACAGGAGTATAAAATCACACACGTGGGCATGCCATCGCCATAGACAAACATTGGCTGTAAAATGGGTCGTACGGAAGAGCTCAGTGACTTTAAACATGGCACTGTCATAGGATGCCACCTTTGCCACAAGTTTGTGAAATTTCTGCCCTGCTTGGTCTGTCTTGGTCCACTGGTGTTTTTATTATGAAGTGGAGGCGTCTAGAAATTACAAGAGCCTGGCCACGAAGAGGTAGACTATATACCCTCAAACATCAGGGCTGCTGAGTACTGAAGTACTGAGTATGATTCCGACCTTGTGTCACATGGCTGTGCCCCTATGCACAAAAAAGGTCCCCAAAGACATTGTTTAATGAGTTTTGTGTGGAGGAACTTCAGTGGCCTGCACAGAATCCTGACTTTAACCCCTATTAAACACCTCGGGTGAACTTGAACGCTGACTTGTGAGCCCAGTCTTCTCATCCATTATCAGTGCCTGACCTCACAAATGCTCTTTTGGCTGAATGGGCAGACAGTCCTACAGACATACTCAAAAATCTTGTGGAAATTGTGGAAAACCTTCCCACGTGAGTGTAGGCTGTTATAGGTGCAAAGTAACAACAATATATAAATGAAATTGAATGTCCAACAAGCTCATACAAGTGCGATGGTCAGGGATCAACATACATGCAGTCATATAGTCTACATGATCGGAGTCCCTGTCTTTATTTTTTTCTGACCCCTAAGGTTTAGAATTTACATACCATCCAGAGCCATACCAGTGAGGAAAGAGGGCACAGTGTTTGGGAAAGCCAGCAATATGAAGTGGGGAAGTCTTAATTATAAAATTTATGCTCACTGGTGGACTGCGTGCTGCCAGCTGGAGGAACCCACTGAGAGGGATATAAAGAAATATGGACAAAAGAGCAAGAAAAATACAAAAAAGAAAAACTCTTAATAATGTTTCCAAACTTTATACACGGCAAACCAAGACAATAAACAGGAAGGTCTCCACACCTCCAAGCCCCTTTGCTTAAGTAATGGCAAGAGTGAGTTGGTAAACGGCCCAATCCAAGACATATAATTATTATGATCAAGGGCGTATTATTTGGGAATTCCAAGCCCTGACATACTTAGGCGTTAAACTCTCAAGGGACATGTCACTGGTTTATTCACTAAGTATTCCACCAGCAATACAAAACATCAAAATGGAATTGGCCAGCTGGGATAATCTTACCTGGACCTCAGGGAGAGTTGCACTGATCAAGATTATTAGTTTTCCATGTCTCCTTTACCTTTTTCAAACACTTCAAAGTGCGACTGTCAGGCACCAAATTGATAAACTATTTATTAGGTTTCTTAGGCAGGGGAAGAGTGCAAGACTGAGTCTGGGTCAATTACAATGTACCAAATACATCTTGGGTCTCAACCTACCATCCTCAATAGATTATAATATATCTACTCTTACCAGATATGCAAAAGACTGGATACAAGACAGGAACACATATACAGACACTTCATTATAACAGACAACCCATAGTGCACAATAATTACTATCACTACTACACACTCCCATCAACCAATTACAGGATGATGTATTATCTAATCTATTGTTGGGAACCACACTTTAAGATTGGCGACACTTTACCTCCAACTACAGTGGCGGGTTTCCCCTTTCTAGCCCTGTCTCAATAACTTGGAATTTCAGAATGGCCATTTGCAGCGTATAGATTTATTTTCTCTTACAAAACTTCAAAGTTATTTTCCCGACAATCCTACAAGCTCATAGTAGGTTCATCATACTCAAATCAGACAATTCTCCATTCAGGATTGGAATAACCTAGTAGATCTGTTAAGCCGTGACAGGCCGAATAAATCATATTCACCAGCGACCCTTTTACAGAACACTTAGAGGAGAAAACACAATGGCCTATACATATGCCACCATTGGAGATTCTCGATATTCATGATGCAATTTTTGCTTCTTGCCGGGCCATTCCTGCTCCAATGTATACCGACATGTTTTTAAAAATCTCACATAATGCTTATTATTCTGCAGTTAGACTTTACAAAATGAGTTATCAATCAAATGACCTGTGTGTTAAGTGTGGGGCTCAGGAAGGTAGTCTATTTCATTGTTTCTTGCAGTGCCCCAAGATCAGGTCCTTTTGGATCCCCATGACAGATATGACACCAGAATTTGCTATAGGGGTAAATAGGAACCAATTGAAGATTTCCCTGGCAGCAGCTTAAAAAGGGAACCTGCAACCCCCATTTATACCCTTACTAAAATCTAAATTACTTTAGATTATGTAAAAGGACTGGCTAGAATGTGTAAACTTCTCTCCATTGGCATTGTTATTATACTACTTTTTTCAATAAACATATAAATTAATTATTGGGATTTGTTCCCAGCCATTTGGCCAACAGTTTGTCTGCAACAGACACATATAGAAGATATTTAGTGTTAATTTGTTGCTAATCTTCCTTAGCATGGCAACTACTATATCTGAGAGACTGAACCTGGGACCTGTGAAATTTATAAAGGAGTATATTACAGATATAATACAGTATATAATAGAAAAACAAAAAACAAAAGTTTGCTGTAGACAATCTCAGGTCGCTTTGTTAAAAAATGTAAACATATGTAATCCTAAAGTTCTAGATAGGAAACTATTTATTTCCTTTAAACAGCAAGAAAGCACACAAAAACATAGACCTGAAATAAGTTACTTGGGATAGATTTGCTGCGAACCTTTTTAAAGGAATTATGCAAGTGGTATATGGTAATGTCACCCTTTATTACACTGTATATTACATTCAGTTTAGCTGTTATATCAATAACAAATATAATATATATATATATATATATTGTTATTGATATAACAGCTAAACTAAATGTAATATACATATAATTGCTAACAGCAATCACACTTTTATCATGCCCAGGCAGCCAGTACATGCTGGAAGCTGGGAACCTGGGCATGGTAGTGAAATTAGTGAAATTACAGCCTTCTCTTTGTTTTTCCCCTTGGCTCTTCGTCTTCTGGGTCCTTCCGGTGCAGTGAGCACAGAAGGCAGTTGGCACGGCTTCAGTGTTGTGCGCCGGGATTGTTGTGGTGTCTAGTGGGGCAGCCGGTGGACGTAGACAACCTCTGCTGCTCCCAGGCAGTTCCGCAGGGGCTTCTTAGGCTTGTAGTCAGATCTTTATTTGAAAAATACCTTGTCTTATATTTGAGCAAATACGGTATACATTTAGCCGTGTTTGTGTTACTTCTGTGAAACGTATTCTCCTTGGTTATAATACCTTTATAATACTAATTTTAAAAAAATTGCAAAAAAGGGAAACTGGTACAAAAACCTTTAGACTCAAGGTCAAACTTTTTGTTATTAGCTCCTGGCGGCAATTATTATATGACTGTACCCACTTGCACCCATTATAACCCGCACACTAACCCATTCATGTATCCCCAACACAGTATTTATACAAAATCCTGTACATTTCATCCAGCCTCTGCCTTCCTATACCTTGGTCCTTTCACATCAAGAAGATGAAGTTGGCCTGTGATCCACAAGGTATACTTTTGTCTGTCAGCACCACAATAGACATTCCTTTGAAATACTTGAAAGATTGTTCTGCAAACCAGAATACACATGATTGACAGTGGCTAATGAAATAATACCACAAATAAGAAGACAACCAGCATCCTGATTACAAGGGCGTTGTGATGATTTACTTACAGAAAGGAAACCATATGGTGATTGCGCAGCTGGGAAATACTGCACTTAATACTTAAACTGAGTCAATCAGACTAACGTTGGGTTAGGTCACTAGTTACAGATTCAGAGAAATTTGATGATTTTAATAAAAAAATGTATAGTTCACTTTGCATAGACATAATACAAGAGACCAGTGATTGTCTATCTCTGGTTTCACCACAAACTACAAAACTATCAATGGATATTGTTTTATGATAATTTTTGTTAAAACATTGCTTCATCTGCAACTGTTAACTCATTCCTCTGCTTTCTTAGCATACGTGAAATCCAAGTAGTGCAAGCTATTTTTTATGATTGAAGTAAGCAAAGTATTTCTGAAACTTTGTAGACGAGACATATGATCATACCCGGAGATTGCCGGGTGAAGCACTGCTTCTCCGAGTCAAGACACGAATCCTCCGGGTTGTGGGAGCAGGGTCTTGACATGACCTGCTCCCCACCCATTTTCCCTGTAAAAGGTGGTGCTTCCTGCTGTGTCTCCCACGTCAGAATGCCCCCGGCATCGGGGGGGGGGGCGACACTTTATTAAAGTAACACAGGTACCAAATAGAAAAAATTAAATAAACTAATATATAATATATATAACATTGATTGTTAACAGCATCAACAATCCTATCATGGCCCAGTAAACCCAGATTCACAGATTGGTACTGTCGATGACTTAGCATGATAGGAGTGTGATTGCTGTTAGCATATATATATTAATATTGTTATTTAATTTTTCTGTCCAATTTTGGTGTGTTACTTACTTTTAATAAAAGTGTGGTTAACATACAAAATTGAACAAACAAAAAAAATAATATTATATATATATATATATGTAAAAGGGTGAAGCAATTCTATATATAATTGCTAACAGCAAGCACACTCCTATCATGCCCAGGCAGCCAGTACATGCCTCTCCATGCCATGCTATCCCCCCACACACACTTACACATCCATGTTATCACACTCACACTCTTTCACAAACATTTAGCATAAACTACAGCATAACACCCATCACTCTCACACACTTACTAATCCACTCTCACTGAATGTTTTCCTACCTTTCCTCACTTTTCTCTCTACAGCTCCTTTTCCTCCTCCTACTCGTTCTTCCTCTTGTCTCTTCTTCTTCTTCTGTGTCTTTCCGGTGCAGTGACGGCAAAAGGCGGTGGGCGCGGCTTCGGTGTTGTGCGCCAGGATAAGACATCAAATACCGACACACAGCCTCAGTTGCGGCGCGCATTACAAGGGAGCATGATCGGAGGCCTGCATTAACAGACCCCATGCTCCCTTGATTGTTTTTAAGACAGTTAGAGGGTGAACCTTGATCTCTCCAACTGAGCCTGCTCCTGTAGCGGCGGACATTACTGTTTGTCTCTGGAGGGGTGCCGGCGTGCCCCCCCCGTTGGGTATGCCACTTAGCCCACCATACGCTCCTATTGACGCACAGATCAACATATTTTGATATTTTGAAATTCCTCCATTTTAGCAATAATTCTCAATGCCCCCCTATGATCACCCTCAATTTGACTATTTATATAAGTTGAGACATATTATTATTATTATTATTTTGTTCTAAATTCCCCCAAACAACAAAATGTTGTCATCAATAAGTCCCTATACTGAAGCAAACATTGATAGTGGTACAGCATAACACCTATCACTATATACTGAGGCAAACATTGATGGGGGTACAGCATAACACTTGATCCTTTTCATGGGTAGGCTGCACTTCAGGATGTATATCCTGTCCAAGTGCTCATGGTATGTCGTAAAATTGTACAAAATTCTACCTCACCCAGGTTGCCATGTATAACACGTACATACTGTACAAGAAGGGTGGAACTGGGAAGATCCATAGACCTTCATAGACTTCCAACTGAAAATTCCGAGAGATATCCCCTTTGAGAATAATAATAATAATGTGTAGTGTGTTTCCATAATCATAAGATGCTGTTGAACAATTTAGGCTGGATTTCTCTGCCATAACACATCACCTGTACAAAAATGCCTAAGCAACGAGTGTTGGGGGGAAAGCACACAGAGTTATTGCTACGGCTGACTTTGGCAGTGATTGATGGCCAAGCGGTTGCATGAAAAATGTCCAAATTCTCCTGATGAAATGCTCTGGTTGACTGTTCCCAACAATATAAATACTTTTATGGGAACGAGTTCTGCTGGGGACTGCTAAGCTGCTTCACATATAGCATAGGCCTAACAAAACATCCTAATCCAATATACCGGCATGTTCCAACTTGCGCCCTGCAATGTCTAGAAAACAACAAAAAATATATTCATGTTGGGTATTTCTGTAATCAGGAGATGCCGCTGAATAATTTAGGCTGGATTTCTCTGACATGACACATACCCTGTGCAACAAACCTTAAGAAACACAGAAGTGTTGCTGAAAAAATATAATTGCTGTAGGCAGTTTTGGCAGTGATTGGTGGCCAAATAGCTGCATGATGCGTGCTCAAATGCTCCTGATGAGATTTGGTTATCTGCTTTACATAAATATATACTTTTATTGGATATTTATAACTAGGGGGTGCTAAAAAGGCCCACGTGAGACATAGGGCCACTAAAGCAAAATGTGACAATTTCAAGTTTGGAATTGTCCAGAAAATTAAAATTAGATGCAATCTCATCATGCCAATTCAACGGTTTTGTAAACCATAATGTAGGCCTTATAGTATGTTCCCTATATAAGGGCTGGTAAAGTGTGAAACTTGCATATATATGAGGTATATCTGAAACCTAGACCTGAAGTGGTACATTTTCACTATTAAAGGCTGGTTTCTATTCACCACCAAGTCTAATACAGATTAAATAGTATGCTCCTTAAAGATCCAATATGATAAAAATCTGGGCTCCTTGGATTGGGTCAAGAAATCTTAGTGAGTAGTGGGATAACGATTGCCTTTAGTGATTTTATTAAGGCCATGGTAATCTTTCTTAGAGACAAAAAACCCTCACCTGTAGGACAACACACCCATAATAGTTTTAAAGCTTTCAACTCTGGCAGGGATAAAGGATAAGTGTGGCCTTACGGAGGGGGGGTTCACCAACGACAGCCTCTTTTCCTACGGTGTTGAGCCCCAGAGTACTCCGAGGCCTCCAGGACTTGGCTGTACCCACCTAGAACACCTCACCCAAACTACTAGCGTGACAGAAGATAACGAGAATAGAACCGGAGCAGACTTCAGGAGCCAGGACAAACTCAGAAGCAGGGTCAAGTCATACCAGATCAGAAGCGAGGTACAAAGGGCACGAGCAGCAACAAAGTCCAAAATGAAGAAATCACCAAAACAACGAATTCAACAAACAAGCTCAGCGATTGGGTCCCATTGGGTTGATGTCAGGGGTTAAAATACTCAAATTTGCCAAACGAATGTCCGGGACATCATACAAGAGCCCAACAACAAAATGGTGGACTCATAGAAGGTACCAAAAACATGGCAGTCGCACAATGTGGCTGAAAACTGGACCTGACACTGGGAGGATGTGCAGCGTGGGAACGGGTAGCAGGTAAGTGTATAAAAATACGTAAGTGTATGGTGTTGGAGTGGCTGTGTGTGTGCATATGTATGTATGTAGTTATGTGTATAAGTGTAGAGCTGCCCCTGGCCATTATCACACCCACTCACATCAACATTCATATAAATCATCTCCCCCCAATCACCATATTGATGCCTCTACCAACATCATATTCCTCCCCAATGTAGGCTTCCAACCTCAATACCTTAGGTCTTTCACCTCACATGCCCAAATATCCTACTTTAAATAGGTGGTGAGATAATTGATGTCAGATCACAGTTTGTTAAGTAGATTACTTAAATGTACAATGTACAAGAGGCATGGTTTCTGATTAACAAGATTCAGCAGTAACATTAGATACAATTAGTTTCCTTCTCTGTCTCTACATGTTCCTCAACAGCACCTCCCAGTGCCACAATACATATTTAGTAAACATTTATGCAGTTGCCAAGGGAGCACAAGCTGCAATCCAGCGTTAGACATATACGTTTCTTTAGAAATCTGCTGACTAATAAATGTCCCCATTCTGCAAAAGAACAACAGATATGTCATCAACCCACTGTGAAAGCTCCACCTGCAGGAACTAGCAGTTTGCTTGGGTGTCATAGCATTTACACTGAACAAGCGCTAACATCTCTTGGGCTGTTCTGGGTACTTTTTTCTTGGTGGAACCTTAATTAGATACTGTATAAGTATTCAATATTGAGCACCAAACGTCTTTGCATTACAGAAACCTGGGAGGCATAACTTATACTCAGACTCCAGCTTTGGCATCCTGGTAAATGAATCATCATCTTGCGGATTACCAAGGGATTCATTCCACTGGATACACTGGAAACTAATTTGTCATCTCTCTTCTCTTATCTGCAGGTTTTCCACTTTGGCATTTACCCCTGCTTGTAATCTTCATTGCTGCTGGCTGTCCTGCTTAATTAATTTATTATTTAGGTATTCCACTTTTTTGTATTCGTATCATTCCATTGATTTGTCTATATTGAATTATTAGTACTCTGTTAGCTATCTCCCACTCTCCTCCCTATGTGTCTGTGATTTTATTGCAGGGTAATGAATCCATTGGTAAATACCTAATAATCAGCCATGCCGGTTTACATCTGTGTGCCAGTTTCCTAAGTGCCATCAATTAGAAGGTTACCAAAGGACTTTACCAAGTACAAAAGGCTAAAAGTAACTTCGAAGCACCCCTTTAATCAATACTCAACAGATCCATCTTCAACTGCTGCCATTCCAGTTTATTGTATTTGTTCCACTCCTGTTCTCCTGTTCTCCCCACTGCCATTTCACTCCCATCACCGTAAAACTCCATGTACCATGTCCACAATCCTTTTGTTGTTTTTCTCAATTTCCTCCAATGACAATAGAAATAGAACTTTTATCACTCTGCAGCCACATTTCATATTACTTTCTTCTCCTTTTATCTTATCCCAGGGACTTTTCACCTTCACCAACGCTCTCCCTCACCTCTTCCCACTCTCAGCAACCTCTCTGCTCCCACAAGTCCTGTTCCCGCCTTCTCTCTACTATTTTAGTAGCTAGGGGTATCTCCTCAAATCCTGGGCCTACCATATTGTCTACTTCCTTTGTTCTCTGAAATGCACATTCTGTGTGTAACAAACTAATAGCCATAGACAACCACTTTACATAGTTCCCTGCACCTTCTTGCTCTTACTGAAACCTGGCTAACCTCATGTAACACTGCCTCTCCCATTGCCCTCTCCTATGGTGGATTCCACCTCACTCATTCCTAGACCTGATGACAGATGGTGGTATTGGCTTCCCACTCTCCCCAACTTGCACCTTTCAACCTTTTCCCTCTGCTCCCTCTGCTCTGTCACTCTCGTTAACCTAATTTGAGTTTCTTGCTATCCAGCTATTTAATGCCATTTCTTTATGCATAGCTGTTGTATACCATCTCCCCGGGCCTGCTAGGATCTTTCTTGACCACTTCTCCTCATGGCTTCTCCACTTCCTCTCCTCTGACATCCCTCCTGTGTCATTCTTCAAAATCCCAATAGACACTCCTTTGAGCTATCCTGTTCTCTCACCTTGCCCCTTACTCATTCCCTTTCCTCCCAACAACCTTGCCTAACCTCTCACAATCTTCAGAAATTCTAAACTGATTTACTCCCTCTCCTTTTTCCCATCTTAAAAATGTTATGCCCTAACCTTGCAACCTCTCTTTATAACTCCACCCTTACTTCTTCTCTTGAGGAGTACTACTACGCGCTCTTCACAATGCTCACGGTTCTAATCCTGGTACACAACACCAACCCAACACCTTCGACATTGTTCCCGCACTGCTGTCGTAGTTGGCAAAAGTCTCATACTATGTCTGATTTCCTGCACCATAAATTCATGCTATGTTTTTACATCACCTCCAAGGTTCTTGCATAAATTGTATACAATAAAACAACTAAGTTTCTCAACTGTTTACTTAACCCTCTTAAATTTGGATTACACACTCGACATTCTACTGAGACCGCCCTTAGTAAAGTTGCTAATGACCTAATCACTGCTAAATAAGGGGGCCACTACTGGACCTCTCTGCTGCTTATGACACTATGAACCACCCGGTTACTCCTTAAAACTCTTTGAGATCTTGGTCTCCGTGACACTGCTGTCTCCTGGTTCACACCCTGCCTTTCTGAACCTACCTTCAACATCTCCCTCTCCAGTAAAACTACCCCTTCCCTTCCCCTCTGATTTGTTGATTTGTTGATTCTGTTCTCATTTTATACTACCATACTTGGCAAACTAATCTCAACCTTTCAAAATTAAAAGAACAATAAATAAAACTGCGCTACAACACTCTCCCACACTTCAACAAGATACAAGAATGTGAGTTCTTTATACATTTTTTTTAAATAATTCGCTATATTTTATCATACAGACTGCACTATTATCCTTTTTTGCCATCTATTCTACATAATGCATTGGGCCTTGTCACTGACTGGAAACTCGAAATCTCCAAAACGGAACTTCTTATCTTCCCTCCCACCAAAGCTTACATTCCCTTAACAGCTTACCTCAAAGTCAATGGTGTAATTTTCTCCCCGTCCCCTCAAGCTTGCTCTCTTAGTGTCTCCAGGTACCAGGTATGCCCCTGGCTTAGATTATTGTAATTTTCTTCATTCCTGACATTAACCCTTAGGTAAGCATTCATTGCCAACTTTAATGAACTTCAATTACCAATAAGCAGAAGATGAGTAATTCAATACCCTAATACCCAACCTAGGACAGGTACCCCACCACCTTACCTTACCTCCTTCCCGCGCTGCGTTTTCCTCTCCACACCGCGGCCCACAGCTCGCTCGGAGCATCAGGGGGGCCGTCCAGGCAGAAATGGAGGAATGTCCTCCGTCTCTCTCACAGGCCCTTTAGGTGCGCAAGCAATATGTCCTCTTAAAAGGACTGTAGGCAGGACACTCCAGATGGGGTAATTAGGTCCAATTATGATGTCAGAGGGGGTGCCCCTCCCTCTTCCCTATAAAACTAAGTCTCTCCCTGCCCAAATTGCTCAGATGTACTGTGCTCTCGGTATACTTATTACTGTGACATTCTATCCAGTCTATTGTGTCTCCTTGGATTCTGACCCTTAGCCTGAATATCTTTTGTGAACCTACGCTGCCTGAACTGACCCTCTGCTAGTTTTGCCCACAATTAAGCTTAACCCTTACTGGTACCTCGCTTCTGGCTCTTACCTTTATATCCAGCTTTGCATTCAGGGCTCCATCTACTAAACACCATTATAACAACATCCATACTTATTACATTTCCTAATTGTAAATGGAACATTTTCCAACATTTTGAATCAGTAGGTACCAAGTCTCACTTCCTTTTAAAACACATTCGTCTCATTAGCTTCCTAAAATGTAATAAAAATATTTTAGTTCCAAGATGACTCATGTTTCCAAATTATAACATAAATCTGCTAGAATTTAATCTGCTGTGACCTTTTCTCTCACTGGCGCTGAATTGGTTTTATGTTGGGCCAGATCTCCAGTTGACTGAATTAAACTTTCCATGCTTTGTAGAATCTAAACTTGGCTTTAATGTTTGTGCTTAACATGAGATTTACCGTAGGCTGTGTTCAGTGCTGTAAGCATTTATCATTATGTAATGCCTGGCAGATGTTGGAAGAAAATCTAAAAGACTTTTCTCATGCAAGCGGTAGGCAGGGGGTGTGTCGTAAATTATAGATATAGGCATTGAAAAAGTGTCAACTAATTTCTATATAACTAGTCATTCTGATTTTCTCTCTCTGATACTAGATACACATGCCTTGTTAGCAGAGACTGAAAAAAATATTTTTTTAGTTACCAGATATTTGTGATAAATCAAATGTATTTCAGTCATTTAAGAATCTTTCTCACCTAAAAAAAGCATGATGACCAAAAAAAGAAAAATATTTTAAACCATTGCTTCAAAGAAATTCCATTTCATCCGTTAAAGAGGTTGCACAGGGTATAAGGACTGAAGATTGTATGTAATGCACTTGACTGAAGGCACATTTCCATGATAATACTATTGTATGATTATTTATAGTCAGATAGGCACCCTTTAGCCTAAAGTGGCCCTAGAAATTTGTCTGTGGTCCTTGGTGTTAACATTGGTTCTAACCCTAAAATCTTTATCCTCCACACTTAAAGAGTAACTGTCTCATGTACAATGTATCACTTAAGTAGTAATAAAAAACCTTTAATTTGCTGCTTACTATATCAGCAACTACTTACCTGCCACATTGCTGTGTTTCACCCTAAAAAGTTTGTGACAGTACTTTTGCAGATCCAACAACAGCTTTAATATGAAATCAAGGAATATTTTAATGGTTTATTTACATGACGTTATTAGGATATAGGCAGAGGCACGTGGAGCATAGACTGTATACGGTAGAATGCAAAAGAAATATATCTCAAATATTTTTTACTTATTTCTTGAGGTTAACATTCAACAAAATTAAATGGGGATTTTAGCATGACTAAGTACATGTAATAGCATTTAAAACAAAGAAACAAGTTGCTTTTGAACTATAATATAGCTTTAGATGTCTCAGACATTTCAATTACCATGATAGGAGTCTCAATTATTAGAGTATCCCCTGAAAACTAGGACATTAGGTCACCCTATTTACCAAGGAACTGCCTTTTGGCTAATCTATTAAGAAAGCTTTGAGAAAGCTTGGTCCTGTGGCCTTAATGCCATGTGGACTTTATGAAGCCCAGGGTATAATTTCCAGAGCCCCATCAAAAAATGTTTTTGTGACTGTGTGGCAGGGCCACATTTAATATTGATTGGAACCTGGTCATGCATTTTCTTTGTCCCCCAGACCCCTGTGTTATCCCCTCTCTTGCTATCACCCCTTTGTGTCCTCCTACCCTCCTCTGGTATAGATCAAATAAACAACACATGGAAACAAATCATTGCAAGTATAAATCAACTGAAAAACACACACATCCAGTCTATAGGTCAACTGAAAAATCAAATGCAAACTTGGCATTGAAGGTACAAGTCAAATATATAATGCAGGGAAACCCTAATTTGCAGACATAGACCACAGGTCGCACACCTCAAAGGCCAGCCCTGGCACCCAGATTGCACACATAGGATTTGCCTTGGAACCCAGATTGCACGTATAGGACTCGCACCAGCACTCAGATTGCATCCACAGGACCTGCCCAGCACCCAGATCGGACGCATAGGACTTTGTCCCTAAACGGTTTGTCTGTGCCACCCTTTCCCCAAACAGCCTGCCTGTGCTATCTGTGCCCCAAACAGCCTACCTGTGTTATCTTTGCCCTAAACAATCTGTATGTGCCATCTTTGCCACCCCCATTTAAACATCCATGCTATCACACATATACATGTATAGATATACACTCATTCACACCAATTCATTCATCCAATTACAGATACAAATTCACAAATGCTCCTTCATTGAAACATACTCATTCATGCAGCCACCAGCACCTTCTTATTAAGGAGTAGGGTTGCACCAGATAATGAGGCCCAACTGACAATATTACATTAACCAGAGCTTTGTCGGGAAGGAATAAAATATGGTTTAAAGTGGACTAAATATCAATACACCTTGCAGTTCATGTAAGACCAATATGTGTTCCATGAAGTCACGGAACAACCAGACTCTTCTACTTTGAGCAGAGACTTTTACAGCACTACATATTGTTACTTGCGCTCATGATGATGCACACAGTTTTGACACATATAAACATACATACATAGATAAAACAAGGTTATAAGTTTGGCAAGTGGAACTTTCCCAAGTAAAATAAGACATTTGGCAGCTATGGTGATTCAACAGAAAGGGGTATTCAAGCAAAAATGTAGATCCACAAGATAAGTGGATAAGTTCATAAGTTGACTCAGAGACCAAAGAGAGTGTTTTATAGGCTGTAATGTACATTGATAGGCGCTGCTTTCCTCCAAGGACTGGGTGTAAGTACATGTGTCAGCAGCTACTATGAACACCCAAGTTTACACATCATAATATGAGAAAAGGGGAGATAACTTTGTTCAGGTAAGGTGTGTAAATAAAATCCTGAGAACAGAATTAAACAGCTGCCTTTGTTTTTATAGACACAACACACCTTTTCAGTGAGTTATTACAATATGGTCTCTGTTAGTATTGTATTACACAAGTGGAAGATATTAATTTTCATGTTCTTAATGGGATTATGTTGGTTTGAAACATTCATCAGATATGTGACGATAACAGAGGCAAACCTCTAATTCATTGTGGATCTGACAAAAAAAATGATTAACAATGTGAAAATCCACTTTAAAAAGTCTACATTGGTTCAGCAGTTTCTAAGCTCTCAATCATGTTGTGTCTCATAGAAGGAATCATGGCCAGCCAACAAACTAGATCATGTTTCATAGCATACTGAGAGAAGTTAGAATTTAAATCTGATCATGTGGTTCTAGGCATATAGACTGTTAATGCATGACTGTTTAAAAATAAAAAAGGGATTTTCCTAGGAGCAGTATGGTTCTTATGAGGAGAACAAACACAAAATAGGAAGATCAGATAGTATTTTTTTGGAAACTGGATAGGGCCTGGTCAAGGAGGTGTAGTACCTAAAATTAATGTAGCTACAACTAAGCCCCTCCTTTTCACCACCTGCAGAACAGGTGGCCATCAGTAGAAAAAAAAAGCCAGCTTCCTCTAAAATTTTAACTGGAAAGTTCTAACTCAATTACCATTTATATTACCATTTACGGTATTTCTACATGGATATCAAAGCTTCTCTGAATGATGCTTTTTGCAATAGAGGAGCTTTAATTAAAGTAAATAGAAAGTAAATTATGTCATGGTCTACCCAGATTTATGTGCAGGCTTCTGATGTCAAAGGTCATCCTATCTATGATATGGGTGCCAGACTGGGACTGAAAAGCAGCCCTGGAAATATTTGGACACCAGCTCCATATATTTAAGCTTGCAGTCAAGCTCATGCGCCCACACGCTGCAACAGGGACATAACTAGAAACCACAAGGCCCCAGTGTGAAAATTGACAGCCTGACTGTCCCATTTCTGCCACTAAACAGGAAAGGCCGTATACAGTAAACAGGAAAGGATTAACATAATTAAAACATAGCATACTAACAAAATATTATGTAGACGACATCAGCACCAGACTAATCTCCGCACACATACAACGATGGCAAATACACAACAGAGATGAAGGGATTAGGGAAGTGACACTTAAACGTGGACTAGATGGTGAGTCGTTCTTAATACACATAGAAATGGAAACAAGCAGGTTAATATACACAATATTACACTTTAACCCCTGTAAGTCAATATCAAATTGTAGTCACAATCATTTTCAGAAAGGGATGCTGGACCCCTGGGATTATGTAAATCTTCGGGGCTGCAATTTCATATTGTAAATTGTAATATTTTGGATATTCCCCCTCTTTTTTTCATTTCTATGTGTATTAAAAATGACTGGTGGTAAGGTTCTATGAGAGACCCTTTTCCCCTGGAGAGCCAGAGCAGCTACCCATCTTGTAGCTTGCTGCAAAACATTGCAGTGTGTCTGATGGCCTGATGGGACTTTATTGCCTTATTCAATTACACGAGTAACTATTACCAGGTCACCTAACCAACACCCTCAACACAAAAGTGTTCATCTTTGGTCATATTGGAAGGTATGAGATTATCTGTCCATGTGTGAATGTACGGTCACCTGAACATGACTGGGGTTGTATTGTGGTCACAGGAAAAAAATTATGAGAACCTCTGCTCCAACCTATATCTTTAAGTACGGTATGCGTGAGTATTCTGAAAAACACATGTAAATACATATCCTGTATTTCACAATGTTGTAAAGAAGTAATAACACTCACCAGGTGCATTGTCTGATAACTCATATCATAAGACATTAATGACCAAGAACAAAGTAAGTTTTAATGTTTTCCAGAATTTTTTCATCATATCTGCAAGCAGATTCCTGTCATGTTTGTGAAATAAGGAGATGAAGGAAGTCTTGCAGTAAGTGCAATGTTATAGGATACAGGCTGACTTCTGCCTACCGACGTCACAGTTGCAACCTACAACACAGGTTGGATACATATGAGATCTTGCATTGCTCCTTTCTTTAAAGGCCCACTACATTTTTAAATTGCTAACAATTCCCAGCTAACTCCCAGGTATCTCTCTTTCGAAAGGACAATCTTGGTGGCAAATTAGGGCAACGGACTTTTTTTTCCATTTTTCCTGGCAACTATAATGGAGTTGGAAATGTCTGTGAAATTCAAGTTGTCATCGGTTGGGCGGAGGAAGGCCCTGGTATGATAACCTGGACTTTTTGTCGGGTGGGCATTGCTAGCCATAGAACTGTATAAAGGCCACAGGCTGTCTGGTGGTTGATTGGATTATACTCCTCATCCAGTTTTGTTGTCTGTATAAATATCTCAACAAAGTGAGTTCCTGTTGTACCTCAGGGTCCCGCTGCTTACGTCTGAGTTGCTTGCGTGACTCCTCTGGGTTCCTGCATCGCCTTGGCGGTACAAGAAATGTTGTTTGCACACTTACAACACACAGGGAAGCAGCGAGCCCCTGCAGAAGTGATCGTGGGTGTGGCGGGAGCGGTCACAGTTGGGTGAAGAAAGAAGAAGAAAAGAGAAGAAAAAGCAGAGGAAGAAGAAAGATAAAGAGGTTGAAAGAGAAGAAACAAACTTTCCCCAAAATGTCAGCGCTTCCGGTAATGGCCTCTCGTCCGATCTTTCAATCGGGGGGGGGCAGGGGGGTCCCCACCAAATGCGCTGGTTTTTGGACCAGAAATGTTGGGTAGAGTGGACAAAATGTTTTTCTTCTCTTCTCATTACCTTATGTACTCTTTTTTTGTCCTTCTCTCTTTTGCTGTGGTAAGATGAATGTGACCATGAGATAGCTCTAGCTACCCTTTTGTGACTTTTAGACTTCCCCTTATCTTGTTATGATTTGGTCAGGTTCTGGATATATCTTTATATAGCGCTATGTTGGGAAATGTGTTTGTATGATACCCCAGAATTTGTGTCCTCCGTTTTTACAGTGAAGGTAGTATGAACATTTCCAGTTTTTCATCCAAAAACCGGCCAGGCCACCGACCAACAAATGATACGAAAGGTGAGTTACTGAAGTACTTCTTAAAACAGAGGAATATGCTTTTAAGTAATAATAAAATCCTTTGTTAAATTCTAGTACTGCAGCTGTGTCAAAATAACATGTTGCATGCCATTACTGGAATTTTTTCTTTGAGTCATTTAGTCATCTTATGAAAAAAGCTTGTCTCAGTCTTTGTTAATGACTGTTTCCTTCCTGCAGCTCTGGGAAAATCTTTGATGCTGATTTATAAGATTTAAAATGGAAAATATGCTCCATCCATTTGAGGGAAATCCGTTCACTCCTTAAACCGTTTGGCATCTCCTTTGGTAAGCTGTAGATCCCAGGTCTCTTCACAATGTAGGTGGCCGAATATGGGCAGAAAACTCCTTATAAGCTTTGTTCTGTGCAAAAGGTCTATAATTACACTGAATATAATTGTGTGGAATATCTGATTTCATCTTTGAGGGTAGAGAGTTATGTCTGTCCATAAAGTTCCTAATCCCAATTTTCACACTTATTTACAAAAATATCAAGTTTTTCCTCTTTAACTTATTTAATAAAACGTATTTTATGTTTCCGCTTCACTGCTTGTGGGAGTTGCCATTCTGCAGCCACATGATCTGTATGATCTTGGTCCTCTGTGATGTGCAGCTGGAGACAGGGCAAGCCGGCCTCCAGATGAAAAAATCGTGAACTTCAATCGCGAATGACAAGCATGGCTACCTGGTTAATATACAAATCCAACTGTGCCTGACCATCCATTTTGCATTAACCCCTGACACCCTGTGTCAACCATCTGTAACTCCAGCCCGCAGATTGCCTTATACAAGTAACTGGATTCATCTGTGCTTTGCCTACTACACTCAGTACCGAACTTTACCTGCCTACAACAAAGTCTTCTGACTGCTGGGGATTTTTGAGAATTTAAGTAGGGGTTCAAAAAATAACAGGTTCACCAGTGTCCATGGGGCAGCTTGTGGAAGTAAATTGTGATTATTGGGCATTTGGTGGATCGTTACTTAAAATAAATAAAGTCTTCCTTTGTCTGTACACCCACTGTATCTGATGCAATGGATCCACCCACAACACAATACAGGAAACTGGATAGCAGGCAGACACTCAGTGGACATCTGGTAAACCAGGCAAATGCCTGCTGTGCTGGTTACCTTAATCAGGAGTGTAACTAGAAAAATTGCCCCAGGCCACCCAACTTTAACAGCTGGTCTGTGTCATCATTGCCCCTACACAACTGGTCTGTGCCTTCCCCCCCTTTCCAACATATGTAAACACACTTACACAAATTACACACACTTACACAATTACATATCCTTGTTCATACATATACACAATAACACATCCATGCTCACACACACAAGTCCACATTTATGCTCACACACACACACAAGTTCACATCCATGCTCACAGACACACAAGTTCACATCCATGCTCACACACGCACACACGTTCACATGCATGCTTTCACACACACAAGTCCAGATCCATGCTCACACACAAATCCACAACCATGCTCTCACACACACACAAGTCCACATTCATGCTTTACACTTCACAAGTTCCACATCATGGGTGCACAACACAAGTAACACATCCATGATCCACACACACACAAGTAGCACATCCATGCTCAACACCACTGTCCACATCCATGCTCACACACAAGTACACATCCATATATATATATATATATATATTTATATATATACACACAAACACATAAACATACATCCCACCTCCCTTCCGCCCCCGCTTACCTCTCACTGCTCCTGCAGCTTTCCCTCTGGCTGCTTGCGCACAGTGTCGGAGCAGCCTTGGTTTCACCGCGGTGTCACGTGACATCACATGACCCCTGATACGCTCCTGTCTCCCCATGCTTGTTCAAAATAGTTTTGAAAAGCCCTTCCGACCTAGATCAGTGTGGTCCAGGTTGGAAGGGCCCTTTCTAAACTATTTTGAACCAGTACAAGGAGAAAGGAAGTTACCCCCTTAAAGATTTCAGTTTGTTTTGCAATTGAATTGTTCACGTTATAGGTCACATCATAGGGCACAGGTGGAAAAAGTTCTGACATGATTTACCTTTGTCTCATTTTTTAACATCGCAAAAACCTGGCATTTTAACAGGGGTGTGTACACTTTTTATATCCACTGTACATCTTTAAGCATTACTACTGACATCTCTTAGACTTAGTTTACATTCTTGGATCTACAGAAATAATATTTTGTAAAAAGAAATACCCCACGATTGGCACAGCTGAAAAAGATAAATTCATGTGCTCAATGAAAGATTTGTTGCAATATCAAATTTGGTTTGCCCCCTGAAGCTGATGCTTTATCACCCTCTAGTGTGCATTTGTGGTACTACATCAAAAACAGACCTGAATGTACTTTATATCCCATTGATCTGTTACTGTATGTTGTCTCCCAAAAGAATTGTTCGCAACGATTCGTCAAAACCGAAAATGTTAAGAATTTTCTGAAACTCACTAGAATACCTACTCTTTTGTCTGGATGTAAACAATATACTTAATGACTGATGTATTCTAGTTCTTAGAATACCCTGATTGGCCAGCTGTAGCCCATACACTGTTCACTGTTTGGCAATTTGTGCATCCATCTAAAAAAGAGACCTTTGAGATCACAAAACCTTATGTAACTTTTAATTGTTTTCTATGTCTGCCTAATAAAAAGTATGAGCTCCAATTGAAGGCTTTCACAGATGCACAACTTTTGTACACTACAATTGTTTAAGTGGTTGAGTATCTGTAGCCTTTCTGTCAAGTTGAACAAATCTAGCCATTTTCCACTACCTTACCTCTCTCATTAGCAATGTTTTTTTACAAAACAAACTGACACTCACTTAATGTTTTTTGTTTATTACACAATTCTCTGTAAACATTAGAGACTGTAGTGTGTGAAATCCCAAGGGTTTTGCTGTTTCTGAGATGCTGAAAACACGTCTGGCAGCAACAATTATACCGCTGTTGAAGTCACTTAGATCTGGCGTCTTTTCTTATTTTAATGACTGACTGAAAAGCAACTAAACGTTTTGATTGTGTCTGCATGCTTGTTTAGTTGTTTGTGTTAATGTGCATAGTAAAGCGGTCACCGAGTTTACGTTCTTCTAATCATTAAAGTATTTTCTACTGATATTGCATTGCAAACATTATTGCTAGACTTGAGTTAACAGTAGCAGCACACACCTTCATTGATTTTCAACTCACTATGCCAATGAGGGAAGACCAGAGGTTTTCCCCAACTGGACCATGATCCATGATCACTTATGATGCTCCTTCAGATACACATCGAGATATCTTCTATTATGATTCAACCTGTAAAATTTACTACATACCAGAATATCACATTTGTATTAAATAAAGTCACCAGTGTAACGTACCTGGCTGCCGGTTCCTCCGGGTCCACGGATCTTCCGCCGCCGCCGCGGAAGAGAGGGAGGCCGCCGGCTTCACCGCAGCAGCATCAGCCGCCACGGAAGAGGGGGAGACCCCCCACCTTGCCGCAGCAGCCGCTACCGCCGCGGAGAAGGGGGAGACCCCGACCTTACCACGACAGCCGCAGCCGCCGCGGAGAAGGGGGAGACCCCCCGCCCTACCACAGCAGCTTCAACCGCCGCGGAGGAGAGGGAGACCTCCCTCCTCCGCAAGACAGCTTCTGCCGCCGCGAGGACGGGGAAGGCCCCGCAACTCGACACGGCAGCCACCGCTGCCTACTGGAACCTGGTCCGGACCTGCCGCGTGTACTCGCTCCTCCGCACGCCACCTAGTGGCGCCAGCCGGTACTACCGGTCCTTTTAGAAACTTGAGATCTCGCCAATCCCAAGATGGCCGCGGACCGGAAGTGACGTAACGGCATTTTGAATTTGGGGCGGGAGAATGCTAATTGATGACTGCACTTCCTCTTCCTATTTAAGAGCCTCAGAAACCTCCCAGCCTTGCCTTCTGAGGGTTGTACCTATCTTGCATAGTGTCATCTCAGTACGCGTTCCTGTTGTTTTCCCGTTACCGACTCGGCTTGTTCCTGATACTGATTCCTGGCGTTTGACTCTGGCTTTCCTCACGTTTATCCTGACTTCTGGCTTCCTGACCTCGGCTTACCCTGCTACGATCCTGACTTCTGGCTTCCTGACCTCGGCTTGCTCATTGGCGATTCTGTACTGGACTCTGGTTCCCTGTCTATTGGACTTGCACACGCTGCTCTACCTGATTACAGGTTCTACCTTACGCTGTGCGTGACAGAATCAGAAGGCCAACATGAGACCTGCATCGGTAGGACAGCAGAGCTCCACGGAGGATCGTTTGGATGGAATGGATCACCGTCTGGATCAGTTCGCCCAAGCTCTCCAGACATTATTGCAACGCACCGACCCAGCGTTACAAGGTCCTCCGGCAATTGCGGTC